>PVKA01005212.1:0-92343 GCA_004027165.1 Ctenomys sociabilis | reverse complement strand
TCTTTTTGAGACAGGGTCTCACTATGCAGTTCAGTTCAGGCTGGCCTTAAGCTCACTTTGTAGCTCAGGCTGGTTTCGAACTCACAACAATCCTCCTGCCTCAGCCTCCCGAGTGCTGGGATTACAGGCATGTGCCACCATGCCCAGCTCGAGTTCATTTTTGTGTAATGTGTGAAGGTTCAGGTTGAGTTTCTCTTGTTTGAATTTTTATTTGCTTGTGGCTATTCAGCTATCCTAGCACCACTCTTTGCTCGTGGGCTCTTAGGCAAAATAAGGTGACCTTGGGGCTGGAGTGGAGCTTAGTGGTGGCGTGGGGCCTAACATGTACCCAGCCCTGCATTCAGACCTGCACATGTACACACTCACATGTGCACAATGTGTTGAACATACTTACATAGGTCTATTTTTGAGTTTCAGGGTCTCTTGCTCAGCCAATGTCATGCTATGATTATTGTAGCTGCATGCTGTAACTCAACAGCAGGTAGACTGATTCCACCCACCTTATTTAACAATATGATTTGGTTTTTCTAGACATTTTCCCTTCTCTATAAATTTTTAGGAAAAGCCTGCCTACAACTATAAAAACTATTCTAAGATTTTAAGAGGAATTACATGAATGGATTTGATTTTTGAGATTGCACATATAATGCTAATAAAGCTTAAAATGATAATTCTGCTAAGGAAAACAATTTAATATCTTCCATAGTCTAATGGTAGCTTTAATTAATTTTTTAATTTAATTTTTTAAACATACATAAAATTGTACATATTTATGGGGTGGCATGGGATTTGGTTTGGTTTGGTTAGGGGTTTTTGTGTTCTTTTAGTTTGGGGGGTCATTGTCAAACCTACCTCACATTCACTGTCCTGCTTCAGCCTGCCTGAGTGCTAGGCACTTAACAGGCACTTAGAAATCTTTTTATACATTGTACATTGTGTAATGTTCAAATCCAAGTGAGCATACTTATTTCCTTACATGTTCACCATTTCTTTATGATTAAAACATTCAAAATTTCTATAATTTTGATATTATTGAATGGATATGAATTGGCAGTTTCCCTTCATGCATATCCTGAATGTCTTTTTTATACTGACAAAATTGAAGTTTCAAAAAAAATTGTAATATTTTTATTTCATGAGAAAAGGTAAAACAAAATTTCATAACAAAATGATAGGAGAATAACAATAGTTAGTACATTGCATGTTATCTTTAAAGTATTTGCTTAGGGTGCAAGACATAGGCATGAAAATTTCTCCAATTGGTACTAGCACGTGCATTTTTCCCTTTTCCCCACTGTCCTTTCCTCTTTCACCTATCCTAGTTCCTTTTTCCTTTTAAACAATTTATTCCCGTTTCACAAGGTTTTTTGAAACAAAAAGATACATCATTGATTTGGCTATATGATGATCACATTTTAAATAACTGATTTGTTTTTACACTTGAAAACTTTTTAAACCGTTTACCTCTGAAACTTTTGAAGATCACTTGTAATAAGACTCCTAAATTTGTTGTTCTGCCTAAGGAAAATGTTTTTATTGCCTCAAACGAGTTCATTTTCAAAAGTAGTAAAATGGAATATAACATTATTAATGGCTGGGATTTAAGCTGTTAGTATTTGGACTAAGTTTGCCCCATGAACACTAAATCAGTAGTTTTTATGTGAAAATGCTTGTGTATTCTCATGTACTGCCTACTAGTTCTGCAAAATAAAACCTTTGAAATTACAAAACCATCTGGTAAACCTCTTAACTTAAAAAAGAAACTTGGAAGATGTACTGTGTCAACCTAACTGTGGCTGAGGAAGAACTAAACAGAAAATGCCACCTTGTTGCTTTTGAGTAAGGAAAAATGAAATGACACTGTGCTTTCATTCCTGTCTTGCTTTCAAAAGATATATAGCTTTTCTACCTTTTTTTGCTTAGTGATCCAGAATGGGAGGAACAAAAGAAAACTTTCTGGTTCTTTTTCCCATCTTGTTTATATTCTAGGTTGGCTTTTATTGCTTTAATAAAACATACAACTGTTGGTCCATAACTTTATGAATATGGAACAAAGTGGGTAGACTTAATAAGAGGAGGAACAGCCCAGCCCAGATGTACTTCCCTGAATACAGTCAGCAGAAATCCTTCTCTGCAATGATAATTTCCCCAAATTCCAACACATGACTAGTAGTATTATCTGTCTGTGACTTGTTTATTGCCCACTTACACTTAAGTGTTTAGGTAATAGTTACACCTACACAAAAATCTATTCTGGGCCGGGTAGATAGCCCAGTAGAATAAGCACTTGCCTGACAAGCACAAGGGTTTGAGTTCGATCCCCGGTTCCACCAAAAAAAAAAAAAAAAAAAAAAACTATTCTGCAACTGAAAACAAAATGGAACATGAAGTAGCATGTGGGAGGGAGGGTATCTCAGTGGTAGAGTAGCTTACTGTTATGCAGGGCCTTGGTTCAATCCCCAGTACCACAGAAGATGAGAAGGGATATAAAAGAATATAGCAGGGCTCACGCTGGCGAGATAGCTCAGCAGTGTAAAACACCTGCTTAGGCAAGTTTAGGCAAGCACAGGGACCCTTGGGCACCACATGCCGCACCAGCCCCGCACCCAGGGAGGGCTGAGTCGGCCATAAATAAATAAAACAGGGCTTATCATAAACAGGTATTTAAGAAAGGACCAGGTTTCCATCCCCTGCGTGCCTTTCCTGCCCTGCCCACCTGCTGAGATGGCAACTGAGACTGGGTGTGGTAGAGCACCTATAATCCCAGTGCTTGGGAGGCTGAAAACAGGAGGATTACTACAAGTCCGATATACATAGCAAGACCCTATAGACCCTGTACTAAATACATTAAAATAAAAAACAGAAAAAAATAAACAGATATCCAAATTTATTTATTTATTTTTGAGACAGGGTCTTTGTGGCTTAGGTTGGCTTTAAACCCACAAACTTCATGCATCAGCCTCCTGAATGCTAGACTTGGTAGGATTACAGGTATGTGCCACCAAGCCCTGAATTTCTTTCTTCATATATAATTTATTTATTTATTTTTTTTTTTTCTGAAACCACAGCCTTTACCACTGAGGCACACCTCCAACCCTTGAACTTGGTCTTTTAGAAGCTCATTCTCAAAAGCAGTGAATTCTCAGAGCCAGTGAGTCTAGAAAGTCTACCCCATCCAAAGAACTCTGCTAGAGGCTTTAGCCAATTTCTCAGATAATAAGATGGTAAAGAGAAAATATTGGTTATTTTTTTTTTGCTAATGATATGATTTTTAGCAAGTGAAGACTATGAAAGCCTTTTGACTTGTGGCAAAATTCATTATAATGAGGCCTTTTGGCTGTACCAAGTAACAGGTTACCAAATACAATACCAAACAAACGCCTGAACTCGGTCACACAATCCAGTACAGTCCAGCATTCACAATAATAGTGAGTTATCTGAAGAACTTGTTGACTGTAGCCATTTACAGCTCAACTTATTATTATGGCCTCGTGTTATATACCTCATTTTTATACTTATTTGCTGGATAGTTAAGACCGGGATAGATCAAGCCCTATGTACCAAAAGATGTAGCTTTTGTTTCTGTCGAAGTCAGTGAAGTCCCCTCAGGGTTTATCTTGTAATCCTGTACCTTACTCTGTAGATCCTTTGTCTGTGTCTTCCATGTGGATGAGTCACGGCCAATGCTTGACCAGCTTGCTCTCTGTGAGAGCCTGAGAGAAAGTTTTCCCTCCATGTGAGTCTCCCCAGGCACACTATACATCATCAGTCTCTTTCCTCTGTGGCTCCATAATCCCCTTGATTTGGGGCACAACTGAGTTTCATGATGTTACAATACAGGTTCTCCTATGTCCTGAGTCTTCACTGACTTTGAAAGGCTAGGGCCAAAATGTTGTCACTTTGTTGACAATTTCTTTTGACGTGCAGAAACTCCTCAAGAAGAGTTGATCCCAGTTGTTGATTCTTTCAAGTGTTTCCTGTGCAAATATATGTTTGTTCATGAACTCTTTTCCTACTCCTATGTCTTCAAGAGTTCCTCCTACTTTCTCTTCCAGGAGATTGTCTCTGTTTTAATGTTTAGATCTTTAATCCATTTTTACTTTAGCTTAGTGCATGGTGGTACAGTTGGGTCAAGTTTTAGTTTTCAGCATGTAGAAAGCCAGGTATTCTAGCATCATTTGTTAAAGAGGCTATCTTTCTTCCAGTAAGCTTGTTTGGCCCCTTTGTCGAAGATCAGATGGCTGAGTGTGTTCGTAGATGCCTCTGCGTCTTCTAATCTATTCTGTTGATTCTCAAGTCTATTTTGTTGCCAATACCATGATTTTATCACAGTGGCTTTGTATTATAATTTCAAGTCAGGAATTGTGATGCCTAAATTGCTTTAATGACAATGGAGTGCCCATCTTTGACAGGTGTAGACAAAAAAAGGGGGATACAAAGGAAGAATCATGATTTGTGTATATAAACAGTACAGTTAGCCGGGCGTGGTGGCACATGCCTGTAATCCCAGCACTTGGGAGACTGAGGCAAGAGGATTGTTGTGAGTTCAAGACCAGCCTGAGCTACAAAAGTGAGCTTAAGGCCAGCCTGAACTGCATAGTGAGACCCTATCTCAAAAAGACAATAAATAAATAAATAAATAAATACATACATACATACATACATACATACAGTACAGTTAGGATAAATATGCCGTGCTTCTGCATAATTCTATGAGAAGCAAAATTTGCACTAATAGTGGTTTGTCAAGATATTATGTCTGTTTCTAGTACTGTGGACAACCACTAGGAAGATAACAAGGTAGAAAGTATTAATTATTGAATCTGTGATATAATTCAGTTATAAAAAATAAGATAAGTATATAGTTACAGTCTTAATTCACTGATTAGAGACATCTGCTATAATAATGTCTGTAAGTATATTATTATGTATGCACCTTGTAAGATACCAAAACATTATGAAAACAGTTTGCAGTGTATTAATTTATCGAATCTGTCCTGTGAATTTGTCTTGAAACTGTCTCATTGGTATTTGTTGTTCAATTAAAAAAATAAATAAATAAAATTAGGTAGCAAAAATAATATCAAGCGAGCAAGATTGGCCAGTTGCAATCCAGTTGTCAGTAATCTTAGCCAGAAACTATGTTTATAGTTTCTACTCCATTCTCAAAGAAACATAATAAACTATCTCATCAGAAGTAACCTAAGTAAAACGTGTAAGAGATCTCCCATAATTTGAATAGTAAGGCCATATAGCAACTGTGAGCGCATAGTATTTGTGCAGCCACTTCTAAGAATAAATCCACATTGTATTCATGATTCTGTGTTGGGCCAAACTTAACAATGACTATTATGTGTAGAAAATAACAACCATTGTTATTGAGTTAAACTCTCTGGAGATTTAAAAAAATTAAATTAAGCTAATAAAACCTTAGTAGGAACAGAAGCAAAACAAAATTAGAGATGAGTGGTTAGAAATAGCACTGTGGTGTTGCTGAATTATATACCTGGCAAAGAAGCCCTGAACTATATATATGGCATAAGGCTGGGTTCTGTTTACTTGTCTCAAAGAGTACAGTAATTCCAAAATTGTACACACATTTTGGATCTTTCAGCTGGACATTCTTGTGAAAGAACAAAAAAAGAAAGAAAAACATTCAAGGGAGATACTATGAAGCAAGCTGTTGATCGCCAACTCCCAGTAAAATGCCATTTATGTGCATTGTGCTTTGGACGTGTGTATATATGCTTGTAAGCAGTACACAGGATAGGGCTGGTGCTGTAGATCAGTGACAGGGGGCTCCCTTCACATGTGCAAGGCCTGGGGTACAATCCTCAGTACCTGAGGAGCAAAATGGAAAGAATTACGCAAGACAATTAGACTGACATAATACTTGATGGTCCTTGAAGTGAATAATAGTAATCTGCAGGACATGTTATTATGCAGTGAGGCAATAATTTTTCTCTGTGAACTTTTCTACAGGATAGTAGTGTATATCAGGACATATTTCACATGCAAATTATATCTAAACACTATTGGGTGCACTTAACACTTTGAAAAAATGGCAACATCTGGTAACAAGTCGAAACCAGCATCTTAGAATGTATGGCTTCATGTTACCATTTCATCTGACTTAGTCATTTGAAGGGGATTTTATTTATGTGTTTTTCTAAGAACTGACAAGGTTAATCTTAGACTAGGGCAGGCAGGCAGGAAATGCTAAAGCGGGTTTTTCTTTTGAAAGTTTCTTGTGTTGTTCCTGATGAGGTTAAAAGAAAAAGTAGCCATTTTAAAGTTTAGAAAGTCAAAGCAGCTTGTCGGAGTTATTGACAGCCAAGCAAGATTTTCTTTCTGTGTGTAGCAAGTTTGATTTATTGAGTGTTCACTGCATTCTGCATTAGATACTAAATGAAACAGACACAAAAATCATTGCCCTTAAGGGTGTAATATATATGAAAGCTATAGAGCATTTGAAATAATTTCATGCTGTCACTCAACTTTTAAAGACCTTCGTGGAACAATTTTTGAGACCTTTTGCACATGTTATGTAAGGTTTGAATAGAAAAAACCTGACAATTCATTTGAAATGAAGGGCAAGAAGCTAGAAACTGATAACTGAGTAAATATTTTATGTTTGGATTCTCACTGTTATGTTTCACACAAACTGCTCGTGGAACTGAGGCATGAATGTTACGAATTTCATTTGTAGACTTATTCTTTTGGGTGCGTTTACCTTGCATGAGGGGGTGTGAAATGACATGCTGGCTTCAACTTTAATCGAAAGCTGTGACATTTGTAAGTGAATATTCCATCTTTTTGATAAGCTATGCGGCACCTAAATGTTTTGGATGCACTATGGATATGGAAAGGAACATATCGCTCAGCTATTTTTGCCTCTGTGAGTAGTACAAGAGCTGACTCAAAGGAGATGACATGATGGTTCCTGTCCTGGAGTGAGATGGGATGACGACTCGAGGTGGAAATGATGTGGTCATGCCCATATTTGCTCACGTCTCTCGTTCCCTTCCTTTTATAGAGGAAAACCAGGGAGAGTTGCACTTCTTTATTTTTAAGTTGCCTTCCTGTATTTTCTTTTTATGCCATGTTCCTTTCCCTTTTCCTAAAAATTTCATTATGATTTGCAATTCAGTTGGCTCATGTGGTTTGTAATAGCAAAGTGCCTCTAAGAATGGATGCAGTGGAGGTATCATGCCCATATTCAGGAATTAGTATTAAGATTACTAATATCAAGTGTCCATAATGTTAGACTACATAGACACAGATATTCTGTGCCAGTTGAGAGTCTGAAAGGTTATGGAGAGTCTGAAAGGCATATTCCATCAATCCTGAGATCTCCTGACCTCTAGTACAGTGTCTATTGCAGGGTAGATGATAAACAGTATTTGTCTCTTGAATAAATATGCGCTATGAATTTTAGTTTTACTTTCCAAAATACTATGTTTTTTTTTTTTGTTTTTTTTTTTTTTGCTGAACCAAGGATTGAACTACTATGTATTTTTATAAAGGGATTTTTTTAAAACTTAATTTTATGGAAATGTTCAGACACAAAAATCAAGGTGAGGACAGCTCACTGTATCAACAGCCATTGTATTTCTTAACACCCTGTCTTCACTATTAGTAGATGAAACCTATAATGTGTTTCATTTCTGAATATACTTGATGATACAGGAAAATTAATTACATTAAGTCCCAACTTTTGGGTGTGGATCTTTTAAAATATTTTGTATGAGGACATGGAACAGGCCTGTCAAATAGTTCAAGGCCACCCTGAACTACACAGTGAGACCCTATCTCCAAAAAAAAAAGTAACGTATACCAAAGGATGTTAAAGTAACAGAATATGAAAATGATTGCAATATGTCAGGTTGAACCTCTCCTAAGGTTTACACTAATATCATTTGGAGATTTTTATAAGCCTGTATCTTGTATGCTGATTAAGTACTTTGAAAATAACAATGTTCAATATATTAACTTCTTATTCTATTACTGTGTTGTGATATTTTGTTTTACCTTTTTCTCATTCAAATATGCTGGCTGCATATGGCTGTCTTAAGGTAAAGTACTGTGTAGTTGGTTGAGTTCCGGGATACAATGGCTGGCTTTTCAAAATCCAAAAACCATTTTCCTTGAAATATTAAATTAATTGAATATTGAAGCCTGAATATTTGAAATATTTTAGTGAACCAAGTGTGTCTCAATACCAGAAAACAACTAAAACTATTTGGTATGGATGATAAAATCCGAGCCCTCCGGGACTGGGGTGTGTAGCCCAGTAGTTAGGTGCACGCCTAGTTGCTCTAGGCGATGGGTTCCATCTGCAGGACTATGGATAGGAACCGGGATTGAAAGGTTTGGGAATTTGCACTGCTTGTCATGAACTATTTTCAGTACTTGGATATCTGCCTTACTCTGTCTCTGTCTCTTGTTACTTTGTCTTCTCTCTCTCTGTCTCTCTCTCTCTGTCTCTCTCTCTCTCTCTCTGTCTCTGTGTCTCTCTGTGTCTCTGTGTCTGTTTCTGTGTCTGTCTCTCTCTCTCTCTCTCTGTCTCCCCATTTATCTTTCTGTCTCCATCTCTCTGTATCTCTCCACCCACCCACAGGGAGTGGACCCAGGACCTAACATCTGCTAGTAAGATGCTCCATCATTAAGCTATGTACTTAGACCTTTCCAGCAAGATCTAGAAAACCAATAAATGTGATTTGTTAGATATTGCACAATGAATTGTGTTGAAGATCTCTATAACTTAGTCAAACAATATTTTTCCTAATGACCACTGCATAATATAACAAAGACAAGCAAGGACAGAAAGTGTATTCAAATTTCAACATAAGCTGAGCGTGGTGGTGCACAGCTGTTGTCCTAGCACCTGGGAGGCTGAGGCAGGAGAAGCACTCTGTGAGTGTGAGGCTAGCTTGAGTGACAATAGTGAGTTCAGGCCACCCTGAACTACATAGTGAGACTCTACCTCCAAAAAAAAAAAACAATAATAACATATACCAAAGGATGTTAAAGTAACAGAATATGAAAATAATGATTGCAATATGTCAGGTTGAACCTCTCCTAAGGTTTACACTAATATCATTTGGAGATGTTTATAAGCCTGCATCTTGTATGCTGATTAAGTACTTTGAAAATAACAATGTTCAATATGTTAACTTTCTATTCTATTATTATCTTGTGATGTTTTGTTTTACCTTTTTCTCATTATGTGTGTGTGTGTGTGTGTGTGTGTGTGTGTGTGTGTGTGTGTGTTTTAAAGGGCCTCACTACAGAGCACGGACTCAAGTGATCCTCCTGTTTTCAGCCTCCCCAGAGCTGGGATTACAGGTGTGCACCACCACACCTGGTCTCCATGGCCAGCTTAGTGTGCCCAGGGGTGGGGTCAGTACAGTATGTGATGCTGGGGATTAAACCCTGGTCCCTGTGCTTGACTAAGCAAGTGCTTAGTCTGCTGAGCTATCTCGTAGACCCCCATAACTTTTAACAATTCAAAAAAATTAAAAAGAAGCTACTTCTTCTAAAGTTTTAGTGTAATGGTAGCCTTAAAGAAAAAAGTCTGTAGTAATCTGGAAAAACTTTAAAAATATTTCTTCCTTTTTAAACAACACATATTCTGGAAGTCGTGCTTTCTTCATACATCACAGGCAGATCACACATTGCAACAGATTGGATGCAGGACAGGTAGGAAAACCCAACCGTCCTATAATAAGTGAAATAATGTAAACAATGTGCAGAAGATGTCAAACTAAGTGAAGCCATGTAAACAATGTTCTTTGCTCACCAAATTGTTTCTTTTCCCTTTTTGTTGTGGTACTGGGGATGGAACATAAGGCTTAGTACCTGCTAAGCCAAGGGTTTTAGTACTAAGACACATCCCCAGCTCAGTGGAAATGTTTCTTTCAATTTTAATTGAAATTGTTTTCTTTTCTTTTTTTTTAATTTTCATTTTGAAGCCAGGCATGGTGGTGCATACCTACAGTCCCACCACTCAGGAGGCTGAGGCAGTAGTAAATTCAATGCCAGCTTGCATTACAAGCTGTTTCAAAAATAAAATGAAAATACAAATTAAGAGTACATAAATATCATCTTTAGTCCAGGTTTCACTAAGTTTTCCCGAGTAGGCCTTGAAGTTTCAATCCTCCTACCTCAATGTCCCTAGTATTGTTATTACAGATGTGTGCCATCATGCCCACCTTAAATTTGGTTTTGAAAATAATTTTTTTTGGTGGAACCGGGGATTGAACTCAGACCCTTGTGCTTGCCAGGGAAGCGCTTATTCCACTGAGCCATCTCCCTGGCCTGAAAATAGTTTTGAAAAATATTTATGTTAATATTTAATGGGCTTACAGTGATTTTTAAATAAATAAAAATCTTGTAAATTGTAGATCTTTACAATTTCCCAGTTGTAATTTTAATAAGATATACTGATAGAGCTAACTCATATATAAGAAAGTTCTCTGGGGTCTCCATATCCTGATACCAAAAAGTAAACTTTTGGTTTGCTAAATTATTTGCAGTTTTTGTCGTTTTCTTCTCCACCCTTCCTCCTTGCAGTGCCCGCATCTGTTTCCTTCTTTTTTGAATAAGAGACCCTTCGGATAGAAAGGTGTAGAGCGTGTGTTGTTTCTTCGTATATTTTCAGTAGCTATGAGCAGAACATACATGCCTTTTAAATTAGTCTCTGCCTTGAGTATACTTCAGGCTAAGGTTTTTAGAGAACAAATACTAAAAATTGTCTTCAGTTTATTTCACTTTTTCTTTGTAATGCATTAGGTCAAAGTATATACTTCATTGTACATTAAAAATCTCATTTAAAATTCTGATTACTTTGTTACACAAACAAAACTAATAAGTACACACTATTGGAAAGACATCACTTGGAATATTGACATGAAGACCTTTTCAAGGGGCTGGAGAGATAGCTCAGTTGAATAAGCACTTGTCTGGCAAGTGCAAGGGCCTGAGTTCAATCCCTGACTCCCCCCCTCAACAGAAAAAAGACTTTTTTAGTATGTATATTTTCCCTAATGTTAAAAAAATTACAGGGGATGTAGCCAGCAGCAAAGTGCTTATGTAGAAAGTTCAAGGTCCTGAGTTTTGTCCCCAGCACTGCCCAAAATGATCATAGAAAACAAATCTACTTATTAAAATCTACACATTTGTGCAACAGAATTTGTATACCCAATACTACTCCCAGTATAAGTTTTCTAAGCTCTCCAGTATGGTTCAAAATTATAGTAGTTATTTTCTGCAAGTTTCTTTGGCACCTCTTTTTGTTAGATTCCTTTGCTTTGGTGCTTCATTCACTGTGGGTGTTATTTCTTTGTTTACTTTGGAGTTTTTGTTTTAATTCTTGTTTTGTCTGATCATGATGCTGGAATGGAACCCAGGGCCTCCTGCATGCCAAAAACACTTTGTCCACACTAGCCCCAGCCCTTGCTTTGTTTTTAACTCAAAAACAAAGGCAAAATCCTATCTCATGAAAGGAAAATAGCTGGTGCTTCTGAGTATGTCATTACATGAAGGGAGAGGCCTTCAGTGTACATGCCACACAGGGAAAGAGTTCCGCCTAGTGCAGGGTGTGGTGGAAGGCATGACCTTGGATGAGAATTGAAAGGGACCTTGAAACTCCTAGGCCTACATCTTATGTCCTAACTGCCTATTACATTGATATGTATATGAAACTCTCATGTGATTTGGGGGCATACCCCTCTCCTTTCCACCCCAAGAGCTTTGTATGTCCACAGGTGTGCATGTGGGTGTTCATAGTTTGTCCTTGATATCTAACAGGCTTAGTTTAGCTTAGTTTCCACTGGCTTTCTTTAGCATTTGTTATGATGACTCTGAAAAGCAATGTAAAAATTGTTTTCCTTTTCTGGCTTGCTTGGAAAATGCAAAGGTTAGCTCACAACCCTTCCCATCATCTTCTAGCTTCAAGGCCATTTTCATAACCCATAGTAAAAGCAGGTTCTGTTCACACGCTCACCTTCCCCTTCTCTGCACACCCCCACACTCTTCAGATAGTGGTGAGAGAGAACTAATTTCTAAAAAGAACCACAGACAAAATAGGGTGTACTCTGATGTGTGAGAGCCATTATTTAGGAAATGTTCTACCTAGCATTTGCTAAAAGGTTTTTTTTTCCCAGTGCTAGGCCCCAGGGACTTGCCTTGCTAGGCAAGTACTTTATGTTGGAGCTATACCCCCAGGCAAAAGAGGTGCATTTTTAAAGGAAATGTCCATTCCAAGAACTTTGACTGCAATGTTTGTAATTAAAATCAATTCTACAGTGTAATCATGAATATCTAGATAAAATCAGCAACTTTATGATGATAGATTTTACTCTGACCTAAGACTAGCCTTTGAGTTTGGAAAGCTGAAAAGTAAATACATTCTAGGTGTTCAAGAAAGTGGAAACTCAAGGGAGAATCTGAAATGGACAAGTAGACAATAGCAGCAAAATACAGCTTCTTTGGCTCTGAAATCAAGACACCTAGAAAATAACTTGGTGATGATAAAAAGTGAAGTAGATGTCCAGGGCTTGGGAAGGTGCTGAAAGGAAAACTAGAAAGTACAGAGAAGATGGAAAAACAGCACAGTGCAGAGAAAATAAGGGAACAGCATGGAAGGTTCAGCTCATTGCAGTTCCTGGGAGGGGAACCTGTCTCCTCTGACTTAAGGTAGCCCAGTAAGGGTCAGTAGCTCTGGGGAGAAACAGTAGCTGTAGCCTCAAGAAAAGCCCACACAGCAAGAATGGCATGGGATTTTACTTTCAGAGTGGGTCTTTCCACTAGACTGGCTACAAATGCAGAAGTCCAGTGCAGTGCCTGCCATATTTGAGGGTGTTTAATCAGGAGTTTGGGAAAGGGTTAATTGCTTAAGACTGAGCCATGAGCAACTCTGCTGCAGGGTTTCTGGTGCTATCATACTACAGTATCTCTGGGAGACAGCCATGAGACAGCCACAAGAAACTGGTGCAGAGACAGTGTGGGCTAGACACAGGTACTTTGCAGAGGCTTAAGCTCAGGCCAAAAAGGATGCAGGAGCTCTACCCTTCCTGGTAGAAACCAAGCCAGTTTTGTGTGGCTTTCAAGAAGGCTAGTCTGAAACTACCCACATAAAATCCAGTGATCTGCTTGAACTTGTGCCCCACTGCATATATCCAACATGAAGTTCAGTGGTTTGTTTGTTTTCCCCATCTATCAACCTAAGCAAAAGAGGTACAAAGATATACTTGGGCTTGGACTGCTGACACAGCCTGGGGTGTATGGACAGAGGGACAGAGGCAGCTCCAGGAGGAGAGTAAAACACTAAGTGTGAAAAAATAAAAGAAAAACCCACAGGCCAAAAGTTAGGCAAACAAAGCTACGCGAGGTGCACAGAGGTCATGCAAAAGGGGAGCTACAAGAAAGACTACAGCCTGAGGTTGGACACCATTGACCAATAACGCTCAGCAGGAAGAAAGGGGGAAGAGCCTGCATTCACCCAAAAATGTGAATGTGGGGGAAAAAATAGGTCATAGTCATCCACTGGGAAAATAATTATTGAATTTTTGATATAATTCAGGTATAAAAAATAAGATAAGTAAGCAGCTACACTCATAATTTACTGATAAGAGACATCTGCTAAAATAATACTTGTAAATATAATATCATGTATGCACCTTGTACGATACCAAAACATTATGAAAACAGTTTGCAATGTATTAATTAATTGAATCTGTCTTGTTAAGGTGTCTTGGAACTGTCTGATTGACACTTATAGTTCAATAAAATAAAAAAAAATAGGTCATAGCAGCACCTTACTATCCCTCCCCTATATCTAGTAGATTCCAAGACTGTAGATAATGAAAAGAAGCCATGCGTAAAGACAGAGGAACTGTTTTCTCGACTTTTCTTTTTCTTCATTCTAAATTGCTTGTTTTTAAAAGAGTTGGGCTTTTCTTTTAAATTTTTCTCATCTACTTTTTGCTTTTTGTTTATTATTTGTTTTTCCTTTTCTTGCTTGTTCTTTTCTATTGCATTTATCTAATTATATTAACTTATTTTTAGTCCTTTATAGAATTCTTTAGCTCACATTTCAATCCTCAACTTCTATTCCTTTATTTTTCAAAGCTTAGTTCTTTCATTCTCTTGTTCCTAATCCCCTCCATATTTTCTAAGATAGCCATAAAGTTTTAATAATTTTTAGATATTTAGTTAACTATTATTATCGAAATCTTTTCTATTGTTAGTGGTGATATTGTTGTTGCATTTAGTAGGTATTTACTCTACATCAATATGTGGTTTGTCGTTGTATGTATACTATAGATCAAGAGCTTTTTTCTACAGTTAAGAGTGGTACATTGTTAGTTCATATGGTATGTCAATATTCACTTTGTTTTTAACACTGATTGTTGCTGATTTTGTTATATTAACATATAACAAACTGTGCCATATTGACACAGTTCTTGATATTAACTGTATTTTTATATGCGAGTTTTTATGTCATGAGCAATATTACAATCCATCACTGGAGAAATTGAGTGCTTTGCCAATTAAACAGAACCATCCTCTCCCAAACTTATGGATGGGGTTGGACCTTGGGACTGAGGAAAAGACCCATAGTTAACTCTCCCCAGAGTATATTGTTGAAAAGCAGGCACTAACTGGAGATTTCTATATTAGCCTCAAAATCTTTCCACTATAATTAACCCACAAAACCTCAGTCTAGGGCTGGGGTTACAGCTCAGCGATATAGTGTCTGCTTGGCAAGCACAAGGTTGAGCTCAATTTCTGACACCAAAAAAAAAATAATAATAATAAATGAAGGCTTTCAGTTTGCCAGGTGGGTAATCCCAGCACTTAGGCAGGAGGATTGCTGAGAGTTTGAGACCAGCCTGGCTACAGAGTGAACTCAAGGCTAGCTGGAGCTGCATAAGGAAACCTTGTCCCCACCCAAAAAAAATCTGAGTACAATAAACAATAAATAATAGAAACACGAGAAGATATGCAACAAAATGTCTCTAATTACTTGCAACTATCCAAAGCTGATCCACAAGGTAACTATAGAGAGGGACTCAAAAGGCACACTATTGACTAACTCAAAATAGTAAAAGAAGATTTAAAAAAAGAATGTAAGGGGCCGGGGAGATAGCTCAATGGAATAAGCACTTCTCTGGCAAGCGCAAGGGCCTGAGTTCAATCCCTGGTGTAAATGATGTTGTCTTAGTTACTTTTCTTGTTGCCAGAACAAATATCTGACACCCAGAATAAAGGAAAGAAAGGTTTATTTAGCTCAGAATTTGTGAAAGTTTCAGCCCATAATCTGCTGTCCCCAAGGCTATGGCATGTGGCAGAGAGGCAAGCAGTTCATGACAGTGGAAGACAGAAAAGCAGTGAGACAGAAAGAAAGAGGGGGGAGGGAGAGAGAGGGAGAGAGAAAGAGGGAGAAAGACAGAGACAAAGAGAGACTGAGACTCTTTCTGGCCCTTATATTGTATGCAGGCTGCTTATCCAGGGGGGCCAAATATAGCATTCACACCCTTAATTCCAGCATTGCACTAAGAATAAGGCACACATTTTAGATTTAGTCACCTCTGGAAAGTCAGCCCTTCATGCCTGAATGAGGCTTTGGGGAGCATCTAGAGTAACCATAACAAAGGTGCTCTGTGAGTTCAAAGAAATATAATTAAACAGATACCAGACTTAATAAACAAAACAACCATTGAGCTTACAGAAGAGACAAATAAAAGCTAGCTGACCTAAACAAAATGATACATATCATGAATGACCAGTTTAGCAAATAGCTGGAAATAATAATATTAGCTAGCAGATAATAATAGAATCCACAAAAAAACTACTCAACAGAAATCCAGGAGAGGGCCAGGGAGATAGCTCAGTAGAATGAGCTTTTGCCTGGCAAGTGCGGGGTCCTGAGTTCAATCCCTGGTACTGCAAAATAAAAATAAAAATAATAATAATAAAGAAAGAAATCCAGAAGATCAAAAATTCTATTGAAAGTATGGGCAAGAGAAGTGACCAGTGTGACCATAGATTGTGTGAATTAGAAGACAAGCTGAACTACATACCCAGAGATTCAGAGGAGGAAGCACAATAACCTTTTGATCATCCCTACAGATGCAGAAAAAGCCTTGGACAAATTCCAACATCCATTCATGGTAAGAAGGAAACCTAAAGAAAATAGGTATAGAAGGACCTTATTTCAATCTGATAAAAGCCACTTATGACAGACCTCCTACCAACAGTATATTAAATGAGTAACAGTTGAAAACCTTCTCCCTAAAATTAGGAACTAGCCAAATATTATCCACTATCACTACCTCTATTCAATATAGTACACAAAACATTAGCCAAAACAATCACACAAGAGAAAGCAATAAAAAGGACACATATAAGAAAGGATAAAGTCAAATTATTATTTGCAGATGACATAATCCTCTGCATAGAAAAATCCCCAAAATTCCACCAAAGACTTCTGGAGTTAATGACTGAGCTAGGCAACTTAGCATGATACAAAATCTTAACACATGCACAAAGATCATTAGGGTTCCTATGTAACAATAATGAACTCACTGAGAAAAAAATTCACAATACCATTCACAGTATTAACAAGAAAAACTCATACTTAAGAATTAAGCTCATCAGGAAGTGAAAGACCAGCATGATGTAAATTACAGTACTCTGAAAAAAGGAGACATGAGAAAATGGAAAGATATTCCCTGTTTATGGATGATAGGGAGACCCAGTATAATCAAAATGTATACACTTGCAAAACTGATATGTAGATTTAATGCAATCACAATCAAAATACAAACAAAACCAGAGAAAACAATCTTAAAGCTAATATACAGCCAGAAAAGACCCAGAATAGCAAAAGCAGCACTGCACAAGAGCAAAGCAGGAGGCATCATACTCCTGAAATTCAAGTTATATTACAGATCTACAATGATAAAAAATACCACCGTAGTACTAGGACACAGACACACATGGATCAATAGAGGGGAGTACAGGAGGGAGAAACAACCCCAGCCACATTTAGATATTTGGTCTTTCACAAAGGGGTGAAAAACATACTCTAGAAGAAAGATAACCCATTTAACCCATTTAACAAATGGTGTTGGGAAAACTAGCTATCCACATGCAGAAGGCTGAATCTAGGCCTATATCTCTCATCATGTACTAAACTGTATTGAACCCCAATTTCACAATAAATTACATCAAGAATTAATAAGAATAAATAAAATTTTTCTGCACCACAATGGAAACAACCAAAAAAATTACAACCCATGGAATGATATTTTTGTTGGCTATTCCTCAGATGAAGGACTCTTATGTAGATTACGTAAAGAACTAAAACAAAAGAAAAGTAAAAGACCCCTCCTAGTGAAAGACCCAAACCAAAAAAGGGCAACTTAAGTGAACACATACTTTTCAGAAAAAGAACAAGTGGATAATAAATACATACAGGGAAAAAAAATTCAATGTCTATGGCTATTATAGAAATTCAAATTAAAATACTGAAATTCCATCTTCAAAAGGAATGGCCATCATCAAGAAATCAAACAATAACAAATGCTGGCACAGCTGTGGGAAAAAAGAGACCCTCTTCATTGGTGATGGGAATGGAAATGAGTCCAACCACTATGGCAATCAGCATGGAGGTTCCTAAATAAAGTAAAAATAACAATGCTAGTGGATGCAGCTCTCTGCCTTCTAGAGCCCTTCTTGAAAAAGTTCAAGATACCATACTACAGTGACATGAATACACATGTTTACAGTAGCACAATTCATGATTGCTAAACCTTGAAAGCAGCCCGTATGTTCATCAACCAACAAATGGATAAAGAAAATGTGATATTTGTACACAGTGGAGTACTAGTCTACTATAAAGAAGGTTAAGCGAGTCATTTGTAGAGAAATAGATACATCTGGAGGCTGTATGGGTAAGTGAATAAATCAGACATACAAGTTTAATATAACCAGTTTTATATGAGAACCCAAAGTATGGTTACATTGCAAAATAAAAGGCAGATAATGGAAAGGAAGGAGACAGATCTTTTAACTTGTCTTGAGATGGAGGGAGTACATGGAAAGGAGATGAAAGAAAAATTAAGATCTATTATGTATGTATGTGTACCAACTTCTTCCCCATAATATATGTAATCATGTATTCTAAATATACTAATAAAAAGAAAGGGAGTCGAACAAAACAGTTTTGTTTTAGTTTAAGCCTTGACCCTAGGGCCTTTAAATTGTTAGGGAAGGAGTCTAACCCATCATTTCTTGTTTTGTTTTATTTTCATATGATTTTTTTTTGTGGTACCAGGGATTCAACTCAGGACCTTGTGCTTGTCAGGCAGGAATGTATTCTACTGAACCATCTCCTCAGCTCTTATTTTTATTTTTGCTTTATTGAGACATTGTCTCACCAAGGCTGGCTTCAAACGTACATCTCCCTGTCTCAGCCTCTAAGCCAACTGGCACTACAAGGGTGTGCTACCATGCTGTGGTTGTTAGCAAGCAGTTTTGCAGTAGCCCTGCTATAGTGACCTGTAAAACTTGTGCCTGAAGTAGAATATCATATTTTTAAAATACTAATTTCTTCACTGATAATAAGTCTGAAAAATGATTATTGTATGGCACGCTGGGATAGATCCATCTAAGTGGTTTGAGGCAAAAGGTGCAATTGATGAAAAAATTAGGCTGAGGAAAAAACCTTAATATTTCTGTTCTAACACTGACACTGCCTTACCTGCTACAGTCATGTGTGTTCCCGTTTTTGCTGCCTATAACGTGTCTCTGGTAAAGAGTACACGTAGATTCTTCCAGTTAGTTCGGAGTGGTTGGTAGTTCCTTATTCCTGCCTGTATTCCCTGACAGCTGCAGGCAGAGTGCCATACTTCATTTGTGGTACAAATGAAGAAATTGAGAAAGTTGAAGAGACTTCATTCAGGTAGTGAGTCAGCAACCAAGACAGATGGGGAAGAAAAGCCTGTCTTCTGCCTCCTTCTGCTCTGCTCCTTCTGTTCAGGCTTGCGTCAGTTTTGAGAGTCCGTGCAGCTTTATGATTGCTGCAAAAAATTACAGCACATTCATTAAGGCAACACCAAGCATCTGCTGGCTGTGGTTAGTAATGTGGACAGAACACTGTCCGCATCATAGGGACGGGCCAGGGAGGGCTGCTTGTCAAAGTGAATCACTGTGGGTTGCCTCTGTGTTCTGAGAAGCCAGTGTACCATCAGATGCATCACCTTGTTTTATATTATTTTTTTCTGTTTATGAAGCATGTTTAGTCTCAAATGATAATAATACCTGGTGCTTCCTGAGCACCTTACTAGACACAAATGCTCCTATATACTTACATCTTTCCATTAAGCCATCCTGTGAGCTTTCTAAAGTTGTGTGGAATTAGCTCCGTTGCTGTAGATTTGAACCTGGGCACCAACAAAGCTAAACAATTTATTAAAGGTCACACAGACTTCAAGTGTGTCAAACCTGAAAGACCTTGATGTTTCTGCTGCATTCCGTGTCCTCTTGTGTCCTCTTGTGTCCATCCTCTGTTATTATAGACACAGTGTCCAGAGCCTGTACTTACTGATTTTCCATTTGCTCCTGTAAACAGCACTCACTGTAAACCAGTTGCTTAATTTAACAATTTGGTGATTACTAGATTGCTAGACCAATTAAGAAGAAAATTTTAATAATCAGGAGAGCAGTTATCACATCTAGTGCTTACCATGCACCAGGCTATGAGCTAAATGTGCAGCAGATATTATTGAATCATTTAAGCCTCCCCCCGGTTCTGCCAAAACAGAAATGCAGAAGGTAATATCTCTTGCCTGAAGTAGCTACTGCTGTCATCATTCTGCAACCCAGAAGAGTTTAAGCAACTTGCTTTAGACACACGCAGCTGCATGACTACTAAATTGTGGAGCTAGGATTTGAACCTCATCTGGCTCCAGAGCTCTTGCCTACACGGTACTGCTTCAACAGAAAGGTACCCAGGTCAACAAGCATTGGCTTAGCTTCTAGGTACTGTACTGGTAGAAAATGCAGTTCTTATAAGGAAGCTTACGTTTTCAACAGAAGCTGAATTCATGTGATTGAAATAAGGGGTACAACAAGTAAAATATAGAGTGTAAATGCTATATATGAATCAAAAATAGTAATAAAGAATAGAAATGGCCTGAGAGTTAATTTGCCTTTTTGAGTAATGTACCTGACTATGGATGAGTGGCACCAAGAAGAGGCTGTTCTGTGTTCTAAAATAAGCAGGTTACTTGGCCACTGTTCAAACTCTAAACAGGTATACTGGTTGTAACTATTTGACCTGAACCAACTTTAAATTCCCTTGAGTCTTTGTGTGGTTTTTTTTTTTTTTTTTAATAGCTAAAATGAGGGGGGGAGGTGTTCTCTCAATATTGTGTTTAAATTAGAATTTATTAAACCCCTGGCAAAGGACCACAAGGTTGACAGGAAGGAGATTCGTAAGTATTATATCATTCTTTTGTCAGGGCGTTCTCTTTTGCTAGCAGGAAGTGTTGTGACTTGCTTTCTAAAGATGCAATTGTAAGAAGAATGTTGGGCTTCCAGATTGCCAGTTCTGGGTGTGGGAGAGGTTCTTGCTATTGGTGCAACGAGAAAGGAAAGGAACAAGAAACAGGTTTGCTCTCGCTACAGAAAGGTAACTATTTAATATTATTTTATTAGGCTCTAGCTTCTAGGTTACTAAATATTTAGGAAAAATTTATTTTTAAAAGTTTGAAATGTTTGGGTGAGCATTTGGAGGTACTTTTTTAGTAGTATTGGTTCAAGTAGAATCAGATTTAAGAGAAAATTTTCAAGTTTAGGATCTAACCTATTCTGTGTATATTTTGGGGTTTTTTTAATTTATTTTGGACATTTTCTAAGGACTTTATATTTGGAACATTGGTTTTAAAGTCCTAGTTATAGCTGTATTTCTCAAATTATGTGCCCAAACGTTTAAGTGGTAGAAATTATTATCTATATTTGAGGGAAGGAGAAGATAGGTTTAGAAATGCTTTTGATCTTTGTTACATGGTTTATCCAAATTCCATGCAACTGAATTGAGGTATCTGTCATGACAGAACACACCATGATTAGATTAGTATTTTCTCTTACTCAGTAACTTATGTCAAGCAACTATCTTGATGCTTATAAATGAAATTCATTGGTGATGAAATTGAGGTGGTCTCACTGTCACATAGCAGTGACTTCCAGTAGTTTCACCAGGATTTTCTGTCCTAAAAAGAAGATTATAGAATATAAGACTTTCATTTCAAGTTTCTATCCAAGAGAAATACAGTTAGTTATATAGTAAATTCTGAGTCTGAGTGAAGTATTACTTGTCAGATTGGTTATATATGTTATACCTGTATCATATGAAAAGTAAAATATGAAATAATATAGTTTTTCAGCTAATAAGTGCAGGAGTTACTTTCAGTGACAAAAGGATAGCTTGTAGAAGCTGAAATTGTGTATCGAATGGTTTCTGTTGCCAGATCATAATGTTTCATGGCATTTTTAATTGCTTTTTTTTTAGTTGAAGTGTGTTAATTATCTGATCTTGTACACAAGATCATTCACACACACACACACACACACACACACACACACACACAGTTGATTGAAGGCTACCCTTGGTTTCCCTCAAACCAGTTAATATTCAAAGGAAAGGAAACTGGAAATACCCCTCAGGTATGAAGGCTAATTAATTTCATTAGCAGCAGATTTATTTTTCCATGAGTTATTCAGATTTGTTTTGGAAAGTGTTAAAATTTACTTAGAAAATTTGGAAAAGTTGAAAGGTTCTAAAAGGGCTGTGCCATTTTCCAGTCCAAAGAGTTCATAGAAGCTTTAGCTTAGTAAAGATAGGGAAGAAGTTTCTTTCTGTTGTCTTCGAGTTTGACATTTTTTTTAGTACCAAGAATTGAACTCAGGATCTTGTACTTGCCAGGCAAGTGCTTGTGCCACTGAACTACATCCCCTTATCTCTTTCCTTTTTTTGACATCTTTAGACTATTATTAAGACTCTCAGAAAAATTTTTGCCTGGCAAGTTTTTTAAAATATCTAAGTTTAATTAAATGTTTCTATTATTAGGAGAGTTATTTGTGAGCTTATTTTTAAGTAGTCATTGGCTTCAGATTTTGTTTGTTAAGCACAAAAAAAAAAAAAGGAACGGAAATTTTTACTTAAAATGGAAGTATTTGATATTCTTCCAGGAAATGACACAGGATTGGGCACCCTTTGGGGTTTCAGTGACTCAGACATATTGGTACTGCAAACGAAAAGAATTAGAGTCTAGTGTGTGCTGGATTCTAGAGAAGAGATGCATACAGAAAAAGAACTCATTTTTAATAGCTCTATATGGATGAAATATTGGGATGTCTGAGGTTTGCTTTAAAACAATTAATAAAAACCTGGTGTGATGGCAACTGCCTGTAATCTCAGCCTTCTGAGGGCTGGGGCAGGAGGACTGCCAAGTTCAAGGTCAGCTTGGGCTGAGTAGTGAGTAGTACTGTAGTACTACTGTAGTGAGTTCAAGGCCAGCCTGAACTACAAAGACAGATCTTGTCTCAAAAAAATTATAAAAATGAAAACTAAAAATATTACAAAGTGAGATTACAAAGACACTAATTGTCCAACATCAGGGCCAATTGAATATATTTGCACATTATAATAAACAAAAATTCTCAAAAATAAAAGGACGTTGATGATTCCTTAAAAAAATAATTCAAGGGGGGGTCTGCTGAGATGGCAATTGAGACTGGCTGTGGTGGTGCACACCTGTTATCCCAGCTCTTGGAAGGCTGTAAACAAGGGAGTCACTACAAGTCTGGTCTAGTAGTGAGACCCTGAACACCCTGTAGACCCTTCCATAAAATATAATAATAATAATAATAATAATAATAATAATAACATTTCAAGGAAAAGAGACATAGGAAAAGGGAAGGGGAAAAGAAGAGAGGAAAAGAAACAAAAATGAAGGTAGTTGTCGGTAAATCATTTTTTGTCAGTAAATCGTGAGCAACGCAAACTGATTAATTTATAGATACTGGTTGCACAGTTCTTTTACTTTCATAAAGATTGAATGCATTCATAATATTAAGTGAAATTATCTTTAGCTTGTGATGATTTATATTTATCTGTAAGCATTACTTTTATCTATAAATTGCAGCCTGTCCAAATGTGATCTATCCATGATATATATTATTATAAAAGTAAAATGTACTGTATATATGCCAAAATTGTTGCCAGTAAAAATTCTTTAAAAAAAGAAAACTTTCTGTTTGACTTTCAGCTAAATTCAAAGATCAGGTTGCAAACATCTTGAGTTTTGTAGTATCTTGAAGTATTTATTTAAGGAGAGTGCTAGGTAAAGTATGACAACAAGCCAGTTGCATGTGAAGAATGTGAACACATTATGTCTTGACGATTTTGTTCCCAGCTTTCTCTAATAGTGGATAGAGTTGTATTTATTTCATATTTGATGCTGGAAAAGGAACCCAGGACCTAACTTTTACATCGAGCTCAATGCTTAGCCTCTCATATGCAGTTTTAATCCACACAAAATGGCTAGAGAGCCTGCCTGGTGTGTAGCTCCGCTCACCTACGTTGTTCACCTCCATCAAAGTTTATTTCTTCAGTCAACCAACATTTAGTAGGCACTTGGTGTGAGCCAAGATACAAAGTCAAAGATGATACCAGCTCCTCTCAAGGAGAACACAGTAAGGTAGAGGAGACAAAGAAAGCAGTAGATTATCATCACACTGGAGTGGGGAGGGTAGCTGCTGATTAGCAACTGTTACAAACATAAAATCTGGGATAGTTTCATTGGGTAATTTGCACAACTGGGAAGAAGACTAAGATTCCTTAGTTTACTTCTGTATGTAACTTTGCAAATGATGGTGATTTGTCCTCCCTGGTCCTTCCTAATAAACATTTTCTTTTCTTTTTTTCAGGACTGGCGATTGAACTCAGGGGCACTGTCCCACTGAGTTAAATCTCCAGCACATTCACCAAGTAGGTGGTATTGCAGGAATGGGACACTGTGTCCAGCTTTCCCAATAAACCTTTGTAGGTTTCTTGTGTATTTGCAGGAGTTAGGAGACAACCTCCATGCAGGAGCGAGGAATCTTTTTCACATTCAACAACCTACTTATCTTTAAGTCCCTTTAAAGGTTTTGGATATATCCAAGCAAAATTGCAGTTATAGGTAGTAGCTATTTGGAGTTGCAAAAGAATAGACTAGTCTTCAATGAAAGCCTTCTAAAGTTTGTTTTTCAATTTATTTGGAATTGGAAGCATATTTGGTTGTGGAAATAGTAGATACAGCATTTCAGGTTATCACTCAAGGGCTCCTGAGATATTATGCTATGATTTTATGTTTTTATGTTTTAATTACAATTAATTATACAAACATAGTTTGTAACTATAACCAGATTTATGTTCCATTAGCTATTTGCTTTATTCTCTAGTTTGTGCTGCCGTGTAGCCCAATCAGTGTCTGCATTAATGCTTCGTGAGAGAATATCATCGGTTTTACTTGGAGTGTCTGAAGATGTTCCCTGAGGTTGGGAATGTAGCTCAGCGGTACAGCGTTTGCCTAGTGAATGTGAATCCCTGGGTTCCATCCCTAGCACAGGGGTGGAGGGTGCTTTGTTTAGTTTTACAGTTGGTGGCTGAAGTGTCAAGTAGAATTACCAGAAGATCTAACTAAGTGTGAAACATAACCTCATTAAGTGAAGCCTGATGTATGTGCTGCATATCTCTTTCATACAAATGTGTTCTCCACACTGACTCCAATATGCAACTTTTAATAATGCTGATCTGCTGGAATTCGTGAACAGTGACTGGAATGATTTGCCATCTTTTCCTTTGACTTTAACCTTTCCTAGACTTTCACACTGGGAACCTAGGACAGGTGTGAAGACACTTAGGTTTGACTTCCTCATTTTGACTTAGAAAGCATTAAGTGAGAATGATGCATGTGGACTCTTAAGCTATTCCAAATGCTACTTTACTAGATTCCATGAAGTTTTTTAAAAGGAAGCAAACAAAAAACTTCAGACCTCTTGTTCCTTCAGAAAAGTGCTGTAAGAAAAGAAACCCTAAAATATAATGTATATCACATACATACTTGAGTATTGGTTATGTTTATTATAAGACTTATTAGCACTGATACCATGGGAGTGGTTGTTCCCAACACTTAGCATTCAAGAGGCTGAAGTTAAGCAGTGTTAAACCATAATACAAAGATGCTGACAACATATAGGAATGAATGTGTCACAAGGGAAGGGAAGAAGGGAACCACTTACGTCCTTTTTTTTTCTGGTGTTTGGATTGGAATCCCAGGGCCTTGTGCATACAGGTTAAGCACATTCTCTACCACTGAGCAATACTCCTAGCCCCTGCAGGCTCGTTTTAAAGAGTATGGACTGTGAATCCCGTAGGCTATTCTAGGCAGGAGCCTTCTTTCAGCAAAACATGTGTCACCTCTTTGTTTTCTTGTTTAAAGTGGCTAATTACCTTTCCTCACACACATTGTTTAATTTTACTTTGCTGCATCACTCTGGCACTTAGGCAAAGTCACTAAACTATCCCAGACTCTTGTTTCTTTCCCAATATAACTTAGGCAGTGAAGTTATGAACTTCTACAGATTCAGCTTTTCAATTGTAATTTCTGTGATCATTGGGTGTATTGAGCAACATGGGAATTATTAGTATTAAACCTAATTGAGGGGCCAGGGAGATGGCTCAGTAGAATAAGCACTTGCCTGGCAAGCACAAAGGCCTGAGTTCGATCCCCAGTTCTACCATTAAAAAAAAAAACCTAATTGAGCAAATTATGTTGAGAATATGCAAGAGAAAGAAGCTTCTAGAAACTGTTCTCCAGGGACAAACTTTTTCTCCTACTGTACTGGGAATTGAACCTAAAGGCGCTCTACCTCTGAGCTATATCTCGTGTCCACCTCCTTTTAAGCAAGGTCTCCCTAAGCTAGCCAGGATGACCTCAACCCTGAAATCCTCCTGACTCAGCCTTCCTCTGTAGTTGTTATTATATACATGTATCATTACACCCTACTTGCAATTAGACAGTATTTATGCATTGTCACTGAAAGAATGGCTGTCTTTGACAAATATTATTCTCTTTGCCAAACTTTGAGGTTCTATGTAGAGGAGGCAGAGGAACTGAGTCAAGTAGTATGATGGATAGCGCAGCTTGACTGTGCTCCATGTACATAACTATAGGATAAAATCAATAACTAAATCAGTAAATTGTGTGGCAGTCGTGTAAATTCTGTGGAAGTTGAAGAAAAAGATCTGAAATAAGACATGGAGTAGTTGGCAAACAGGCTTTGGGAGAAGCAATACTGCCAAACATTGAAAGGTGTGGAGAACTTGGATTGGCAGAGAAGGAAAGTAAAGAAGAGGCCTTGATAAGTCTGAAGAGTCCATAGAGAGAGGAAGTCACAGTGGGAGGGAGAAAAGAGGAAGAGGACAGGATCAAACTGAATGTACTGATGTGGAAGTTAACAGGACCTGTTCATGATGAAAGTTATGATCACAAAGCCCTTCTGAGTGCTGCTGAAAGAAAGTTGAGGTTGGCTAGGTATGATTCCTTGTAAGCATGAGGTTGTGAGTTTGATTCCTGGAACCAAAAAGGAAAAACCTTATTCTTGTGGTGACTCTTTTTTCCAAGTCAAGAAAAAGGTATATAAATACCCTGGCAATGAAGCAAGATGTTTAAAATTGGAGCTGTGGAAGGGAATCCATGGCTGGATGCAATGGAGGAAAACACACTGTTCCATGAAAGTCTCAGGAAGAAAGAAATTTATCTCTGTGGAATTAGTGTGAACAAACAGTCTAAGAGAGTGTTTGTAGCTAGGGAATGGGTGCATATAGACAAAAGACTTCCAAGTGGGAAATGACATGGCCTGTTTTAGGAATAGGGTGTCTTTTGAGTATAGCAGTCAAGGGTGCAGTACGTATACTGTGGGAAGGGACACTAAGCTCAAAAGAGTGTAGGACCTTGAACACTGTGCTAATGGGACAGGGTTTCCTTTTGTGGTGAACAGTAATAAGATCTGCTCTTCAGGAAGTGTGCAGCAGAATGATTATACTGGAGTGAGGTAGCACTGCAGCCAGATCAGCTGAAAGTTTTTTGGAGTAGACCAGTAGGCTTGGTGATTAACCCACCCTGATTTTGTTCCTTCAGTGTAACCTGTGGTCCGAGGATGGCAATATCTGAGGAAAATGGGGAAATTGAAAGTGAGACTTGGTTTGGCCTGGAGGAAGAGTTGGGGAAACAAAAAGACTGGGATGTAGTCCAGGGATGAAATTCTTGCCTAGCATATGTAAGGCACTGAAGGCACTGTCCCCAAAACTATACGCATGCACATGTGCACGCATGCACACACCTACACACACACACACACACACACACACACACACACACAGGGTGAGGGGCAGTGTGGCAAAAAGTTCAGTTGAAAAAAACAGGGGGCTGGGGAGATAGCTCAGTAGAAGGGCCTGACAAGCACAAGGGCCTAAATTCAATCCCCAATTCCGCAAAAAAAAAAAAGTTCAGTTGAATCGTCCTTGATGACTTTTGGTCACTGAGACCACCTTCACCGATAATGTCTAAATCTAAGAAATTCCTGAAAATTGTTCTAAGAAAGTTCAAAATTCACTTTCTAGGAAAACATTCTCTGATACCTCCTATTCAATATATGATTATAATACCACTGCTGTGATATCTATTTTTCCATTTTCCCTAATAAGTAATAGTTCTTCCAAGAAAAAAAAAGGAGAGTGGGGGGTCCCACTTGTCTGTGTCAATAGTGCCCAACACGGTGCCTGGTATGTATCAAGCCCTCACAGAAGACCTGATGCATATACATGGCTCAGTGAGTGGACGTGCAGGACATTCCAGTTGAAATCTTCTAAAGTCATTAGGAAATATGGCAGTGGAGCTTGAGTAATACTAAGAGTTGGTGAACTTCAGCTCACACAATGTCACACGCCCATGCAACCAGGAGTCTAGTGCTGTTGACTTATCTAACTAGGGAGGAGCAGGGCGGTGGTTTCTACTGGTACAGGTAGTTATATAACCTAAAGTGTGGGTGTCCCAAAGCAGTATCTGTTTTGTATGGAAGAAGGTGACAAATAATAACCCTTTTTGATGCTCAATTTTAAATTGTTCACACATAATGCTGGCTAGTTTGATGGGGTTTTCTTCTTATAGTGAAATAGTTTATTCTTTTATGTCTCGTTTACCTTTTGTTGCTTTCTTCTTTATGGTATGAGTTTTAAGTGCGTGTTGCCCAATCTTTAAGTAATCAACATCTCTTTCCCAATTCTATTTATGTAGCAGACTAGTGGCTTGGATAAGTCTAGAGTGAATGTTCCCTGGGTGTGTTTTTCTTTTTCTGTGGTGCTGGGGATTGAGCCCAAGGCATAGCACATGCTAGACAAGCACTACCACTGAGCCATGTCCTCAGCAGATCCCACACTTCTATCCTTCAGCTGCCTTTAGCTTCCGGAGGGAAATGCAAAGTTCATATTCCAAGTTGATGATCCCCAGAAGAGTTTCTCAGTGTGTGAGCTCTGCCTCCTGATCCTGACCCGGTACGGAGTGACACACACTAGCATGCACTATTGTTTAGGGAGCTGCATTCCTCCTGGTTAGAGCCTCTGGAGAGGAAAACAGCAGGCCTCTCCTCCCTCAAATACTCTTCAGAGTTTGAGTAATAGTTTCTGGTAGTTGTAGATACACCTTCCTCGTCAAAGACTTGTGTTCAGGGTTGACATATAGTTAAAAGTGCCAGCACCAGCAGAGTGGTTTCATAATTGTTGTATTGTTAGTCCAACACTGTAATTAGGGATGACTTCATAGGCATAAGATTTTTCTATGGGTGACGCCCTAAATTCATACCCAGTTGTTCATGATATCCTTTTATCGAAAAAAAAAATCATTTGCTTTTGTTTTAGTTCCCTGGTTGAAACTCTCTTTTCCTGTGTCTTAGATGTTTAGGGAGAAAGCTTGCTTTTTTCCTACTGCTTTCCCTGTACAGAGAGTATGCAGGATAAGAGCTGGGGGGAAAAGCAGAACTGTGATCAGACCAAAGTGCTGTACAGCTGAGAGTGTTCAGAAGAATCTAGAGACCCTGGGAGGTTTTCTTTTTGATTAGTATTTCATTTACTGACTTGAAATGGAGGGAAATATATTTATGTTTCTTTGAATATGAGCTCTTTCTCATGTCATATAAATAGAATTCACAGGCTAGGGAAAAAGAAAGACAAATTTCAAAGTCAACCTTTCCTTTTTCGTGCCAATCACCTATTAGAAAATGGGAGTTAAATATGCATTCTACAATTGTTACTTTTTAACTCTTTACTTTTTGTTTTGCTTTGCTTATGAAAAAATGTGCAATTAGGAGGTATGTAGCAATCTGCTGTTCTGTGAGCTATTTTGAAAAGGAATCCTGAAATCATTAAAGTAAAATTACTTAAGGTTTGGTTTCTTTATTTTTAATACATCACTTGCCTGCCCTTCAAGTTGTGCTTAGAAGCTGGCCTGTGTGGAAGCCAAACTGAGTCATGTGTTAGAAAGTGGCTGATGGGTTGGTTTTCTTTAAGCTCATCCTTCTTAAATTACTTTGGCTACAGGCTTATAATTTTTATGTATGAGGGAGACTTATTATACTCTGAAGTCAATAATTATAGGTGAGATGAGAAAGGTTTCCATGTGCTCTATTTAAAAAGCTCTTAGAAGGATTAATGCCTAATATTTATATAGCTTCTCACAATAACTCGAGGAGTTATTTATTCCCCATTTTGTTTTGTTGAGGATTTGTAGTTGCTATACAGTACTTTCTAGTTTACAATATGCCTTCACACAGTGCTATCTTTAATCTTCCTGAGAATCTGGGGGAAGACTGTCTTAGTTCTAATTTCAGTTGAGGAAATTGAGAATCAGAGATTAAATAAACTTGCTCAGGCACACACTGTGAGGAAGTAGTGGAACTGAGGCACCAATTGATGATGCCTTCTGATTGTATAGGCAAGAGTCTTTCCATTAGAACATAGTACATCTTTGGGTGAGGAACAACAAGTGGCTTGATACTAGTACTCTGGATGAAGTGAAGTGTCCAGAGGACAGGGCTATGTCAGATCTTTGCCTTCACTTTGTGAGCTGGTCTGGGGTGTTTTCACTGCATTAGGAGAAAAAGGACCTATACTGCAATGAATGGTCTGTGAGCTTGTAGGATTTTCATATTCTAAAATCTGCCCCCATTTCCAAGTTACTTTATTGATATATTTACCAAGATTTTTCTTTATTGCTTGATTTCCTTAAAGATGACATTAAGTAACCATGAGTAATTATAATAACTAGCCGGACGTGGTGGCGCATGCATGTAATCCCAGCACTCGGGAGGTTGAGGCAGGAGGATTGTTGTGAGTTCGAGACCATCCTGAGCTACAAAGCGAGCTTAAGGCCAGCCTGAACTGCATAGTGAGACCCTGTCTCAAAAAAGACAAAAAAATTATAATAACTAACCTTTCTTTAATTTGTAGGGAAAAAATCTATATGAAATATTTTTTTGTTTGTTTGTTTAAGACAGTGTCTCATTATGTAGGTCAGTTTGGCTTTGAACTCACTGTGTAGCTGACCTCAAACTCACAGCGATTCTCCTGCCTCAGGGTCCCAAGTGTTAAGATTACAGGCATGCACTATCACACCTGGTTTCTATGAAATAATTTTATTAAGACTCAACAGCCAGATGTGGTGGTTCACATGTTTAATCTCAGCACAGAGAAGGCTGAGGCAGGAGGATTGCTGTGAGTTCAAGGTCAGTATGGGCTATATCATAGCGAGATCAAGTCTGCTTGAACTACATGGCAAGACCTTGTCACCAAAAAAAAAGACTCAACGGATTTAGGCGTTGTGATCCTTAGGAGGCAGAGCTATATCATGAGCCCCTTCAATTTGACTTTGTAGGGTCGTGGGTGTGTCTCAGTAGTAAAATTTGTGCCTAGCATGTGTGAGACCCTCAGTTCCATCACCAACACCAATAATTAAAGATGAAGTAAAATACATTTGGAATTCCAAATTTTAGTTTTAGCTGAAATACTATTTCCCAGTAGTGTTTCTTTATGTACTTTCAAATAATTAAAGAAATTAATGCAATGATTTAAATGAGAGAATGCTGCATTAAACTCCACATTACACCAGCTTAGCCGGAAAGTGTCTGGGGGATATTCCATTTTTTAAATTCTTATTCAAATGCACCTCTTAACATCTCCTCTGGAAAATCTGAGTTAAAAGCCTAAAATATATTGCTTTCAGTTTTCACTAAGACAATTAGACATAAGTTAAAAAACTTAAAAGTATATATTTTTAGTACATTTGATTAATTTTTTGGAGTAAACTGATGCCTTAAGCATTTCTGTAGGAAGAACAAAAGAAATACCTTCTTGGTTTCCTTGAGAAGGAATTAATAATCCTTAAGGTCTCCAGAGCTTGTTTCCCTCTAGAAAGATGGATATTTGTGCCTTTTATTGTAGGCACTAGTTTACTTTGTGCCCTACTGTAATTATTTGCTTGTTTGCCTCCCCCAGACTGTAAATTCCTTGGCATCAGGAACTGAGCATGTAACAGACACTTGAAATATGGTAGGGCTCTAGAAGTGAGGGCCGGAGGTATGTTGGGGGACTTTCAGCCCTGTTCAGCCCTGCTGCCTGTGGAGGTGAGAGATGGGACAGAAAGAGTTAGTCGGGGTGCTGGTCGGCTGGAATTGGGGAGTTTTGGGTCAACAGCCTGCATTTTAAGATGTCTCTTTTGTGCAGAAGGGATATGGTAAAATAAGAATAAAATCAGTTCCAAGGAAGAATTTTTATTTTTGAAGGGTTTTACACATATATTTTAAGTTGTGGACTCAAACTGGAAAGGAGTTTCATTTTCAAGCTTTCTTTCTTTCTTTTTTTTTTTTTTAAGTTTTAGGGAAGGGTCTACAGAGTGTTCAGGTTCTCACTACTAGATCAGACCCAGTGAACCACCTGTTTACAGCCTCCCAAGTGCTGGGATGACAGGTGCCCGCCACCATGCCCAGTCTCAATCAACATGTCAGTGCACCCCAGGGGTGGTGAGGGGGCAGCACGGCAGGCTCAGGAATTGAACCTCCAGCCCCTGCACCTGCTTACAAGCACTTTAATCCACTGAGCTATTTGGTCCGCCCATGTGATGTTCTTAATTCATGGAGATGGCTAATAATTTTGTACTGAAAGAATAATTGCTTAAAGTATTTATCAAGAAAGTTTAAAAAAAACAAAGACATACTAGTTTTGGAATCAAAGTGTGAAATCTTTTAGAATTACTATCATGAGATTGCACCTTAAATTATGAAACATTTCTTCTTTCATAATGACCAAGTCGTATCTGATTGCAGTTCTTTTTTCGCTGAGACTCATCTGAAAGGTGGTTTTTACCTCTAAAAGATCCATCTACTGACATGTTATCATTCTTCCGTGGCATTTTAATACCATAGGTAAGAAACATTTATGAGCAGACAAGTCTGACATATTTTTTTCTTCATGTCAGTCCAGTAGTCTGACAATGTCAAAACAAGATTTGAATGAAGCAGATCTCCATAGTATCATGGAAACCTTATTTAATTTTTTGTTTTGAGACAGGGTCTCACTGTGCCTCAGGCTGGCCTTAAGCTCACTTTGTAGCTCAGGCTGGTCTCGAACTCACAACAATCCTCCTGCCTCAGCCTCCCAGTGCTGGGATTACAGGCCTGAGCCACCACGCCCGGCTTTAATTTTTTTTTAATGCCAGTCATTATATATGTGTTATGATATGGTGAACAAGTACAGCATCACAAAATTATCTTAAAATTTCACTAGGAGGCTGGGGAGACAGCTGAGCAGCATGAGCACCTGCCTAGTCAGCTAAAGGACCTGAGTCCAATCCCCAGTACTGCAAGTCATGCCAGCCCCCAAACAAGGCAAGCTGGTGCACGCCTGAAATCTGGTACTGAAAAGGCTAAAACAGGAGGATTACTATGAGTTTGGGCTGCATAGTAAGACCTTATATCAAAAACAAAGCAAAACAAAACAAAACAAAAAAAATTCCCTAGGATTTGAGGAACCTGAGTTTGAATTCTAGTTGCATGGTCCTGCAGAGCTGAGGTCATCTAATTAAAACAAGGTTAAGAATATTTGCCTCATAAATGTACTGCGAAGGTTCAGACAATTGACAAGTATACGAACTTGTCCAACATATTAGTTGGCATGGTTATTGGTTGAATGAGTTTTATTAAAACATTACTTTGCTGAATGCCTTACCATGTGTCTGGGACTGTGGTAAGAAACAACAGCTGTGCTGTGTAAAAGACAGGCATAGCCTGACTGTCTTACACTCCCTCCTTCTCTCATGTGCCCCAGCTTACTGAGTATTGTATGCATTGGCAAGAGGTGGGAGGGGGCAGAAGGACAGGGAGAGAGAAAATTGGGGAATGTTTCATTATATTATTTATTTATTTATTTTTATCGAGTCAAGGTTTCACTATGCAGTTCAGGCTAGCCTTGAACTCTGTGTAATCCAGACTGGTCTTTTGAACTCTTGCGATAATCTTCCTGCCTCAGCCTCCCAAATGCTGAGAATATAGGCCCGTGCCACCACACCCCACCTTATTGCTTTTAACAAAATATCTAAAAGGGATCAATACAAGATCTCATAGTATTTCTACTGTCTGTTCTTTTTCGATTTTCTGAAATATGTTTCACCAATTAGCCAAGGCTGGCCTCTAACTACTGTTGCAGCCCCTGTCCTCCCAATTACAGATTTACCCACGCAGCATGCCTGGCTTGTGTGTGTGTGTGTGTGTGTGTGTGTGTGTGCGTGTGTGTCTGTGTGTGTGTGTGTCTGTGTGTGTGTCTGTGTGTGTGTCTGTGTGTGTGTCTGTGTGTTTTGTGGAACCCAGACCTCACACATCTTAAGCAAGTGCTCCACCACTTAGCTATGCCCACAGCCCCCCAAAATTGTGCTTTTTATAGTTTATGAAATTTAACATTTTAAATACCATTTTGAAAAGACAACAGATTGAAGTCAGTGAAACAACTCTGTAATACTCCAGTGGTAGACACATCTGCACAGTCCTACAGACTATATAGTGCCAACAGTGAACTCTGATAGCCATTAAGGATTATGCTGATTTAATTTTTTTTAATTACACTGTAGATTCACAAATTATAACAAATGTATGAGACAGTGTGCAGTGTAGATCCTGTGAGAGGCTGTTCATGTGTGGGGTCAGGGTACGCAGGAGCTCTCTGTATGTTCTGCTCAACTTTGCTGTGAACCTTAAATTGCCCTAAACATCTATTTAAAGACAAGAAGGAAACACAGGAACATGAAATGGTGACATATATTCATTTTCTTTTTCTATTATCCAAAAATGGTTAATAGATTTGTACTTGGAGACTACCAATTGTGATACAGACCTCTCTTGATTATAGGAGTCATCAAAGTTTTTCTTTAAAGGTTATGATCATATATATCTATGTATATATACAGAACAGTTTATATAATTGCATTGTGGATTTTTGCTGGTCTATGGAAAGGATAAACTAATGTTTAATTTTTTTCTTCGATTCTTTTTTTTAAAATTATTTTTATGTAGTCAGTACAGCATCTACAGGGTCTTACTACACAGATGGGACTCGTAGTGACCCTCCCGTTTTCAGCCTTCCCGGCGCTGGGATCACAGGTGTGCGCCACCACTTGCACTCTTTTTTTTTTTTTTTTTTTTTTTTTTTGCAGAACTGGGGATTGAACTCAGGCCCTTGTGCTTGCCAGGGAAGCGCTTATTCCACTGAGCCATCTCCCAGGCCCACCACTTGCACTCTTAGTCGTCCTCTCAGCACGACCCCGGAGGTGGAGCCAGCTCAGCAGGCTGGGGATCGAATCCCGGTCCCTACATTTGCCTAAGCAGGCTCTTTAATCCGCTGAGCTATCTGACCACCTCTTCTTCAATTCTTTTAACGAGTTTTTCTTCTTTTTCCAACTTTGCATGCATATATCTGGTAATCTGAACAACCAAGTTGAAGACAACACTATGAAATACAACAAATATCATCAAATTCATATTATTTTGTTTAGTGAATTCTGCATCATTTCTAATTTTTATTACTATTTTGTATTCTCTTTAAAAAATAAAAATTGGGCTGGGGAGATAGTTCAGTGGCATAAACACCTGCCTTGCAAGCATAAGGTCCTAGTTTGATCCTCGGTACCAAAAATTTTTTTTAATTTTTTTAATTTATAAAAGGTTTCGATCATAAGTATTACATGTGGGGAGACAAAGTCCAGTGTACTAAGTATTTCTATGAAGTTTTATTAACACAATTCAAAGTACAATAATAAATGGGCATAATTTTGTGGCGCAAGTCTGATAAAAATAGCATTTTCCTTGGGATATCATTTAACTGAGGTTCTGAGTTAATGTGCTCCATGTCTGAAATTGTCTGCAGAATTTCGGTAGAAATCTTATTTAGGTTGGGAACCACACAAAAGTAATTGATCATCTACATTTGGTCGGTAGTCCATTCTACTGAAAAAACCCCTGCTGTACCGGTTGAACATATCCCATGTAGAGTCAAAGTGAAAAGGGTAGAAACTCAGGGAATATTAGTTCACTGCATAAAAACAGGTGCAGTGACACAGTCATACAGTTTCTGTATCAAAAGCAAAATATTTTATTTGATCCTTCTTCACCCCTCCTGAACAAGTGATGATAGGTATGAGTATCTCATTTGAAAATTGCTGTTTTCAGTGAATGACAGTGAAAGTGGCTTCATAGAAAAATGACATTTTACATGCATCACTGGTCAAGTAATTTTTTTTTGGCCAAGTAATTTTGATCTTTAGCTTTAGCATGTATAACCGAGAATTTTTATCATGTGTCTATTTCCTGTCATTGCTGGGTACCTTGACTCTCCTGACACTCTCCACATAGTTTTAAGATTTTTGTCCTTAAAAGGGAAATTCGGAAATACTTTTTCAGATAACTTCTGGTAAATGAGGGATCCACATTTATTTGTCTTTCTTTATTATGGATGTAGGTAGCTACAACTATCCTAACCTGTTCAGATTATTTCAGTAGTGTGCAATTTTGTCCAGAATATTTATAAGTGAGAATTTAGCAAGAGTGCTTATAAAATACACACACACACACACAAACTTTTTACATCTGAAAACTTTGACTTGTCTTTAGATCTTTAAATGGATGAGATGGCTGCTGCTCAGATTTCCAAAGATGAGCTTGATGAACTCAAAGAGGCCTTTGCAAAAGTTGGTGAGTATGTTTTATAGTACTGCTTTAAGAAGATGACCTTTTATTTTGTGTCAGTCACAGTCACTTGTCTCAAAAATTGCATGAACTGTGGATCACTAGCCTGGGGGCAAGACAGTTAAAATGGATGGGATCAAGTTCTAAAAGCTAACATTTAGAACTGCATTATTTCTATTATATCAGCCATTTAATATGGTCAAGGATTTGTAGCCTAGGATTCCAGTTGTTAATTGGGCCCTACTGTGGCTCCTGGGATTCTTATGGCATGCATTATTGTATTTTAGGTGTCATGCTTTTCTGAGGATAGAATGTGAATCTTTTGTCAAATTCCTAAAGAAACATGTGACTTTTGAAAATACCTGATGGTGTTTTATCCTTCCCTAATACTGCTTTTCTCTTGGCTCTTCCATGCCTTTGGATAATGCAGATTATCCTTCCTTTTTGTACTAAGTGATAGCAGTAACATAAGATGAAGGCACAGAATGCTATTTGGGTTATTTTTTAACATCGTGTCTTACAACAGAGCAGCTATGGAAACAGTCTGTAGAAGACAGCACACTGGGTTTCTCTAAAGAACTGTTGGTTATTGACATACACACTCCATATGATTAGCCTTGTGCTTAGAGAAGTCGACTGCGGATTCTCAGTGTCCATTACACTAAAGGACAAATCATAAAGTTAGATCATAAGGATTTGTTATTTAAATCAAAATTTATTCTTAAACTTGTACTCTTGTACTTGTAGAAAAAAGAGAGGGAAGATACATCTCTAGGGCCATATATTTATGATCATCATTTTCTATATGACTTTGTAGTAGCAACACGTTCTAGGAAGAATAACCCCCAACCAGAGTGACTATTCATAACCCCATCAGAATTCTAACTAAAAATAAGGAATAATCCTGAATCAAACATCATTTTGCATGTATGTTTAATGAGCAGTATTTTAGTAGATATGACTTATGATAAGAATAATACATAGTCTCATATGAGATTGATTATGAAAAGCCTCAAGTGAGTTCTTAGCTGCAAGAGGTACTTTCTATTTTTTTTTCCTTTCTATGTTATTCTTACCAGTCTTATCATAATTGTTTTGGAAATGTATTTCCTCTGATCTTCTTGTTTTATTTATATTCATCATTCATTGTTAGGGGCAGCTGAATGTGTTTCTTTATGAATAAAATGTCAGGGTAGGGTTCATACCTTCTTCATGTTGTGATTGTTTAATCTCCAAAGCCAGGGCTTTTACAAGATTAATATTTCTTGCTTGTAAAATAGGCCTGGTCCTCAGGGGCAGTATCCTGGAAACACTTCTATGCAATACTTCTTAAAGTTAATTCCAATATTACTTACATGATAGGGCTAAGGATACTTTTATCAGTAAAAGAGCTTACCAAAGATAGGAGCTTGAACTGTGAGCCTTATTGAATTCCCTATGAGACATATGTTCCTATGTCCAGATCTTTATTAACATATATGCTATAAATAAGAATTTTGGAGTTCAAAATTTTGGCATTTTCTGGTGATTTCTCTTTTATATTCTATCTTCAGTATATAGCACAATGCTGCACACATAGTAGGTTCTCAATGAATATTAAATTGACTCTCAAGGAACTTTACATAGGCTTGATGTCTTGGAATTTTGTTGCATCAACTGTACATTCAAAAGAGCCTTTGTCATGAAGATTGTCATTATAGTGAAATTGTTCACTATACTACGGCACATTATATATATATGTATTTAAATATATATATATGTTTAAATATATATATATATATATATTTAAACATATGTTTATATATATATATTTAAACATATATATTTAAACATATATATGTGTGTATATATATATATATGTGTGTGTGTGTGTGTGTGTGTGTGTGTGTGTGTGTGTTTAAATATATAAAAGCTTGTCCAGTCTTTCTTTTAGAAACTCATTTAAGGCTCAGCTAAAGTTTTTTATTTTCCTTTGAAGTCTTTGTAGTTTTAGTTGTTACTAGTCACAGAGCCTTCAGGCAACTGTCAAAGGTGGTATGGAAATTTATTTTTTCATCCAAGGAACTTTATTTTTAAAACAGACTCTATAAAGTATTTTCCTGTCAAGGAGGATTGTTTCCTATAAGGGGGAGGGGTAGAGAGAACTACTTGGTCTCAGTTCAATTGTGACAAAATATGGAAATCATTAGATGATTTTCCCCATGTATTAACAATCATAGCCTTGATTATCTCCTTAGAAATTTAGCAAAATTGTAGCATGTGGAGAAAAATCTCTGTAATTACCACTAATCACAGGTTTTGCTCAATCAATTAATTGTGCTTTGAAACTCTTTACTAGAAATACATTGAGTATTAAGATTTAAAGTTCCCCCTTCACTCACTTTCTGCACCTGCTTAGTCTTAAGTTCCAGTCTTATGTAATTATTTTTTCATGTAATTATTTTAATTTTCTCAGCAGTTGTTTCCAGTATTTCCTATTTGAATAGCAAAAACCTTAATTCCTTTTCCCTGACTTTTTAATGTCTCTGTTTTAATTGAAATGCTACTATTCTGTGTAACTTCTTCCTAAAAGGATACAGCTAAAACTTTTTTTAATTTTTATTTTATTGAAGTACAAATATCAATGAGACAGTTTTAAGATACCTTGACAAGATGGATTTGATAAATTAATACATTGCAAACTGTTTTCATAATGTTTTGGTATCATAGAAGGTGCATACATGATATTATACTTACAGACATTATTATAGCGTATGTCTCTTATCAGTAAATTAAGAGAGTGTAGCTGTTTGCGTATCTTATTTTTTATACCTGAATTACATCAAAGATTCAATAATTAATACTTTCTACCTTGTTATTTTCCTGGTGGTTGTCCATAGTACTAGAAGCCGACATAATATCCTATGCAACCACCATTAATGCAAATCTTGCCTCTCATAGAATTCAGCTAAAACTTTTTGGAACAGTTGAGAACTATTTTACCAAGTAGAAAATGTCTTTGACATTCTAAGATTGTAATTTTGCTGTGGAAGGTAATGGTCATTTGGGTTATTACTTGCCACAAAGACAAATTCAGGTAGCACAGATCTCAGTTTTACCTTATTCCTATAAACACTTCCTTTCAAGTGGACTGTTTTCTCTCCCAAGAAAATTTCTACTGAAGTTTTAACATGAAATTCGGCCCTTTCAACCTACAAGAGTAATGGGGTTAAGTGACTAGACATAGTGTGCGTGTATTCCTTTGAGAATTACCACCAAATGAAGTCAAAACTTTTTGGTTGTGATGATTTTTAGTTGAACCAGATTTCTCTCATCCCAGGACGTGTGGCTTTATTCCAATTACTTGATATTCGCTAGTATATAAAAGCCACATCAAGGTGATGATGCCACAAAAAAAAAAACCATGGTGGTTAGTTAAATTTACTTTTAGTACTAAACAGAACTATGCCAGTGCACATTTGTTTAATATGCCTTAAAAATAAAAGCTATAGCCTAACTAAAAAAAATAAACAGCGGTTTTTTCCATGTGCCATTGGATTAATTACCTCTGAAGTATTAGAAGTGGATGCATTGGAACTAGGTCTGGTAGTATGTGCCTTTAAATGCATCATTTGGGGAAGCTGAGGCAGGAAGTTTGCAATTGTGAGGCTTGCCTAGACAACTTAACGAGACCCTGTTTCAAAATAAAAAGGGGAGGGATGTAGCTCAGTTACAGAGTGCTTACCCAGCATATGCAAGGCCCTGTGTTTGATCCCTAGAACTGAAAAAAAAAGGATCTATTGGGCTGGCCTGAAAACTATGCATTGATGGTGTGGAAGGTAGGAGTACACGTGTATGGGAGGACAGCAAGAGCACACAGGTGCATAGGGACATACTCAGGGAAGTATGTAGGTATTATTTAACATGTTACTGCCCCAGTGACTGTCGGTGCCCCGAAGTCCATAGCTATGGAATTTGGTCTTAAGTTACTTTTCTTTTTTAATTTTAGGGAGGGCTCTACAGGGTGTTCAGGATCTCACTACCAGATCAGACTCATAGTGATTATCCTGTTTACAGCCTCCCAAGAACTGGGATTTCAGGAACACGCCATGACACCCAGTCTCGATGGCTATCTCAGCATTCCCTGGGGACGGAGCCAGGACAGCAGGCCCTGGGATTAAACCCTTGGCCCCTGCACCTGCTTGCAAGCTGCAGTTACTTTTTGAGGACTCTAGCACGCTGAGGCAATCATTAATACTCTGTCCTTAGCCTGACTATCCTTCGTCATGGAGTTATTTTTGAAGTAGCAGCAAGTGAAAAATGATGTCTGAACTGCTGGAAGTATTTACAAAAAGGATTGATAGGCAATATTTTTTTTGCCTGGTCTTAGTCTTCTAAACTGATGCAATCTTTAGCTTTACTTCACCTCCATCTTTAGGAATCCATAGTTGAACTCCTACCGTAGGGAGCTCTAGCCTACTGGTGACTGGGACTCATTAAACTGCCTCTCTTGTTTGCTGCAGTGAGCTACCTCAAAAGGTAGAAGCTGTAAAAGGCCAATCCTGCGTTTAGCTGAGCATCTGGAGATGCTTAGCAGCTGCCTTTTAATGCCTAATGAAAGCTTGACTTCACTGTTTAGATCTTGGGATGGAATATAAAGTTTTCTGTAGAAGTCTTTTGCCTGAGTCTTTTAAATCAATATTTTGGGAGCCTTCATCTGCATTTAGGACTGTGTCTATGTGCAAATCCATTATTAGACATTTAGACTCCTGTTTTGGTGCTAAAACTTATGAATTCTATTGCTCAAACTGAACTGAACTTTCAAATTCGGCTTTTCTGAAAAGACTTACATCTGTACTAGATTGGTTTTCTTCTTTAAGTCTTAAATGAGCACTGTCCAGAGTTAAGTTAATAAGGGGCCCGCATGTGTGTCACAGATGAGGGCACACAGTATGAGACTTCTTTATAACTAGCAACTCCAAACTCAGATAGATACAAGGACAGTTAAAGCAGTTCTCTCACACACACACACACACACACACACACACACACACACACACACACACAGGACCTGAGGGTTAAAGGAAGTCTTAGTGTGTCCTACTGTCAGATTTATAAGACAAAGTTGCACTCCAAAAGATGTATTTGAAGTGATAGATTGCAGCACAAGCCACCTGGACAAGGGCAATGTAAAACAGCAGCTAAAATCAAAACCACTTGAATTCTGGCACAGCTTTCTCCAGACAAGTCCTTAAAATAGCTTAAATAACAGGATGCAAGGGGAGGGAAAACATTTCCTTTTAAGGATATGCATTCTTGGTGTGATTCAAACTTCTGCAGGAACATGGCTGTATAATAAGTTTATTTACTCTGAGGTTACTTGAGGGAGGGTGTTGGGGAGAGGTAACTGGCACTTACAATAATACTTCATAAGAGAAAATGAGATTTCCTTTAAAACAAAATGCAGATGTGAGTCTGACATGTGTCCTCTGAGAGAAAGAGACAGAGACAGAAAAATTCCTTGTAGCAGACATTTGGTTCTTTCTGATGAATTCAGTGACCAGGATGAAAAGTGGGCCTATCTGGTGCTGTACTGGGAGTGCTTAGTGAATTTTTAAGAGTATAGTGGAGGCTTTTTTCGTTTTTTTCTTAAAGGATGCTGTGTCTTTTCATTAAAAGTTGGCCCTTTACTTTCTGCCAGCACTTTGTCTAGCGGTTAGGTGGCCTTTTTCTTTCTTGGTGCCTCTTAATGTCTGCCCATACTGACCATATTTTCTGAACCAAAAAATTTGAAACGTGTGCTGGCAGAAACGTTGAAACTGCCCTGGATAATACAGGTTGAGTAATCATTCATGTCTGCTTTATCAGCTGGTCGAATATACAATGCTAGAACAGACAAATCTTCCAGAGCCTTTCCCACCCCTTGCCAATATATAGTTAGAAGTGGGAAATGAGCCAGGAAGGGCTTCCAGAATTCTGAGTTTTGATGAAAAAATAAAGGGCCAGCATTGTGCTTGATGGTTCTGACTTACTTTCCAATTGTTAAACTGCTTTCAACGGAAGTCAGCATTTTCTGGGTTCATTCATTACTAGATTTTCATGTTTATGTCAAAATTTTCAAAGGAAAAGTTTGCCTTCTAATATAAATTTGAGCTCCTGATTAATGTCACTGATAAGAGGGACACTATTTGTAATGCCTTTAAGCTACCTCATGTTCTGACCTTTCAAAGTACATCAGTTCCCTGATAGTGCTTAAGGATGCATTTTATTTTGTTTTTCTAACTGGGGATTGGAAATAAAATTAACATAAAATTCTTTAAACATAATTGCATGCTATTTTGTCTTTCAAGCGCTTTGACCAGCTGGGAGAGAGGATTTTGTAAAATTAATTGCTAGCTGCCGTTATATGTTCCCTCTGCCTTCTTATTGAAATTTAAATTATTTTCTTCAAAATATGTAATTTAGGAGCTCTAAGAATGGCTTGATATAATTTGCTAGCACTAACACTAAAAGGCCCTTGTTCACAGAGATAGTACAGGGTGGATTAACATCTGTAGATGAAATAGAGGACTAGGTAGGCCTTTTTAAAGATGTCACACACTCTTCTCATCTCTGGCAATACAAAAAGATAGATTCCCCTGTGTGACTGAAAAAATTTTGCAAGGATTTGGAAGATACTGGTTCTACTGAGAGCCAGGGCTTTTGTATAATTTTCATTTCTTTGGGGTCCAGTTCAGTGCCTGGAATCAAGTAGACACTCAGGAAACCCTGTTGGGTAATTAAAGTTTTTTTTTTCATTTATGTATTTGGTACAGGGTCTCATAACACATCTCAGACTCATAGTAATCCTTCTGTTTTCAGCCTCCCCAGCGCTGGGATAATAGGCATGTGCCACCACGCCCCTAGACTTGTGTTTGCCAAAGCAGGCTCTTAGTCCATCCATTTTATTTCATTTTATTTATGAAATAGGGTTTTGTTCTATTGTCCAGGCTGGCCTTGAACCCTGGGCTCAGGCAATGCTACCTCAGCCTAAGTAGCTGGGACTAAAGGTATGCCCAGCCCAGGCAGTTTTTTTTATAACATCAGAGCGAGTTTCTACATTTGGAATAAACCAACCTGACAGTCTTCCCTGCTAGTCTACTTGGGCCCTCCTCGGTGGGTGTGTTCACTCAGAAAACCAAATTACAGATCTGAAGGCTTCTGGGTGGGGACAGGATTAGAACAAAGGGAATGAGATTCAATGTTATTTAAGGGATATTTCTGTCAAGTTTTGGTTTCCTGATGAATTGCCAGTCAGTCTTTTTAGTGCTATTTCTGTAATTTTTGTCAGTTGTTTAGTTTTGTTTTTAAAGCCCTCATGCAGGATTAGAAGATTTTTTTCCCTTGTAGTCAATGCCTGTCAACCAGTGATTCTACAGATGTCATTTTTCCCATCACTTACTATCGCGAGGCTAAATATGAATTGAGAGATGTGCAGCCTAATAACAAAGACTGTCATATAACATAACAAATTCTTATTGCCCCAATCCCCCTTCATGTTTTTTCTGTCCTTTATGTAAAAGTTTTTGCTATTACTACTCTAACTTTGAAAAGGAGTTTCCACATGTGATTATTTAATGTTAATTATATTTTAGGGTGGTTACTTCATGGCATCCTTTAATCACATCAGTGAGCTATTTTCCAATTAATGCTCAAGAGAGGTTATCGTAGAGAGTGCATGCAAATGGTAGTTCTCTCTGATCGCAACCCTTGAATTCTATCTAATACAAATCAACTGCCAGACAGACTTGGTGCGTTGGGTACTTTCATGCAAATTTCAATCCCTTGTGATTTTCCAGTATTTAGTTTAAAATATCTCTACCTACCACTTCTATTATTAAGAACTATTGGCCACCTGTTATGCCAGGTCTAAATTGGAATCAACACGATAACAAAAGATTAAATTATCTTCAGCTATCCCATTTCAGAAGTCAGAAAGGGAGAGTACATTTTAAAATATTTTTCAAAGAAATTTCCGTCAAAAATCATTGAGATTTTGACAGTGAAAAGGAGTAAGCTATTTCCTTCTCTAACAGAAGTTAAAATGAAATAATATTATATTTCGGTAATGAGGTATAGTAGTGATCAGAATATTATCATTTATCTGTTTTTGATATGCATTATTATTCTGTCTCTGGTTTTCAAAAATATGTGTGTGGGAGGAGGAAGGTATAAAGGCCCGAATGTTCTGATCTAGAATCAGTGTGAGTCAAAAGGGACATCAGAAACTATTTGGTCCAAAGCACTTCTTTTACAGCTGGGAACACTAAGACCTAGAGAGGTGACTTGCACAAATAAATAGCTAAATTGGAATTACATCCTTTGTCACACTGTTCCCAGTGTGTGTCCCTTCAACTATGCCATGTACCTTTCTTTTCTGTTGTCACACTCAGTTCCTAGTACTGAGGTCCACGTTAACTTTATAAAGAAAATGAGAGAAACAGATTGGCATTACGTGAGGTAGATATATCTAACCCAAGATTCGCATGCATCAAAAGTTGTTCACCTGCAGTCAAGTCCAAATCAGCCCTCATCTCGCCATGCTGTGGTCTCGCGCAGATGGCTGCCCCAGCAAGCTCCGCTGTTTGTGGTCTCGCAGTCCTCTGCCTGGGACCTGGGGATAAATCTGGCTGTAGACACTGAAGAAAGAAAAGATCAAAGAATGGCTCAGACTCTGCCACAATGCCATGTCGATTACTTTGTTCTGTTTAGTAACTGCGGATTTTTCTTGTTTGATTTCTATATCTAAACAGTTTATATGTAGAACAGTAATGATATATGACATTTTATAAATTTAAAGCAAGGAGTGAAGATGTGCCCTAGGGAAATTCAGTACTTTGCCTTGAAGGAACTACAAGTAAGTTTTAGAAGTACTGAGAAGCTTGCAGTTGATATTTCCAAAGTGCATTTTTATGGGAGTTCTGTTTTGTATTTTTTTAAATTATTTTTAAAGAGAATACAAAATGGTTTTAAAACACTAGAAGCTATATAAAATTTTTTGTTGTATTATATAATGTTATCTTCAAATTAGTTGTTTAGATTACCAGAAATGAACATGCAAAATTAGTAATTAAAGAATAGTTATAAGAAATTAAAAAGAAGAAAAAAATTAAGCATTAACTGCTTCTTTCAATAGAAATCAATAGCACAATTATCCAAGCTATCCTGTATGTATACACAAACATATCCTTTTCCCTTCCAAAGTACATATTTTTAATTGATAATTTTTTCTTAGTTATTCTTGGTTTTTTGTTTTGTTTTATAGTACTGGGGATTGAATTCAGGGCCTCTGACATGCTAGGCAAGCCACTGAGCTACATGCCCAGCCCCATCTCATTCTTTTTAAAATTTTATTTAGAGACAAGTTCTTGCTAAATTGCCCAGGCTGACCACCAACTTGCAATCTCCTATCTCAGCCTCCCCAAATGCATAGCTGCAATTACAGGTATGTGCCGCCACCTAGCTAACTGACAGATTTTTTAAACATGGTAAGCAATGCTTAAAGGTATCTGTTGAGCTAGGAGTGAGAGTGCATGGTGGTAATCCCAGCATGTGAGATCAACCTGCTGGATTGTGGATTACTCCATAGGGAGAGCGAGTCTAAATGAGAGAGAGAGAGACAGAGAGACAGAGACAGAGACACAGAGAAGAAAGACTAAACTGTAGGTGGTAGGAGTATAGCTCCCTACAGAGCCTGGGGCTTTTCACATGCATGAGGCCTTGTGTTCAGTTCCAAGCAGTGAAAAAAAAAGAGACTCTTTGAACCTAGAAGTATACCGCATTGTATCTGAACAGAATTTTTTCAGCTTTTGGGCTGCAGATAACTCAAAGGTAAAGCACTTGCCTAGTATGTTCAAGGCCTTGAGTTTGGTTATCAGCACCACAAAAACAAAACAAGAAACACACACACACACACACACACACAGAATTTCATCAGCCTTCAAAGTACTGTTGAAGTAGTTTCATGTAGGATGTTTACTATTTAGTAATTGACAAAAATTAGCTAATATGATTACACTTAAATAACACTTAAAAACCCAAAATATATACTAAGGTCTAGAAGCCTACCCAGTCTGCCTTGCACTTTGACTCACTCTGCACGAAGCATACTAGATCTCTAGTATTCCCCAATTAGCACTTTGGCATCCTGGATTTTGTATTTGCCTCTTCTTCTGCCTTAAATCTCTTCCCCAACATAGGTACATGATTTGTTCCTTTACCTCATACAAGTCTATACTCAAGTATAACCACATCAAAGTGACCTTTCTTGACCATTCTGTCTAAAGAACATTCCTGCACATCATCGCTAGGATCCAGAGTTGCTTAACTGAATTCCTCTTGACCTTTTGGGTTGCATAGCTCTGTATTGCATAACAAGGGGGAACATATGCTTTGTAGGATGTTTAGCAGCATCCCTGGCCTGTACCCACTGGATACCAGGAAAATCTTCTCCCTGTCTGGTGGCAGCAATAAAAAATATCTCGACTCATTTCTAAATGGGTCTAGAGTTGAAGGAGGCAGTATAGTCCCTACTCTTAACTCTTTGCCCTGCTTTATTTTTTTTCATACAACTTATATTGCTTTTTCATATTTTGCATTCATGACTCCTGCTATATATTATTTATGCTTTGTAGTTAACGTGTGAGCTGAAGTACAAGACTGTCTTTTTGTATTTCATTTTTTTCTTCCAATTTTACATGCATATATCTGACGATACAAACTAGTTTGAAGATAACACTATGCATTACAACAAATACTGTGAATTTCATATTATTTTGTTAAGTGAAATTCTGTATTACGTGTGATTTTTCTGTTTTAATACTATTCTGTACTGTTTTTTTTTTTTTTTGGTTTTTTTTTTGTTTGTTTGTTTGTTTGTTTGTCTTTTTTGAGACAGGGTCTCACTGTGCAGTTCAGGCTGGCCTCGAGCTCACTTTGTAGCTCAGGCTGGTCTCGAACTCACAACAATCCTCCTGCCTCAGCCTCCCTAGTGCTGGGATTACAGGCATGCGCCACCACACCCTTCTCTGTACTGTTTTTAAAAAAAAATTAAAGATTGTTTTTTGTCTGTTGCATCCTTACTCCCAACAGTACAACATGGTAGAATTTTTCAGTAATGTATCAAATAGGTTAGAGAGTCACAAGACCTTCCCTTGAAGGATGTTGTGGTCATCTTGAATCATTTATCTGCTCAAAATTCAGATTATGAATTTCTATTATAAGTTTTTTTAGTACTAAGGTAGAGCCTAGAGCTGCATTCTCAGCTTTTTGTTGTTGTTGTTTCTAGAGAGGCTCTTGCTGAGTTGCCCAGCCTGGCCTGGAACTTTTGATCCTCTTGCTTCAGACTGTCATGTAGCTGGGGCTACAAGCGTGTGTGGCAGCACCTGTGTTCACCTACTACAATTGAATTTCTATATTTGATATTTGCTGGTAAAAGTAAAAAGCTATTTGCTACACATATATACTAATCAGGTGTGGTGGTGCATGCCTGTAATCCCAGCACTTGGGATTTCAGGCTGAGGCAGGACAATAGCCAAGAGTTCAGCCCAGCCTGAGCCACAGTGAGTTCAAGGCCAACCTGAACTTCGTAGTGAGACCTTGTCTCAAAGAAACAATCCAAGCAAACAAACAAAATAAATAAATATACTTATGTGCTTACGACTCTTAGGATACTAGCTCTCAGTTTCACTCCTTTTCAATAGATTGACTTCTGGTCATCGATCAGGGCTCTACACACATAGGCAAGCACACTACCACTGAGCTGTACCCAGCCTGATCTTTTTTTCTTCTGTTTCTAACAGTTTCAGAATAAGCACCACTCATTTCATCAGTACTTCCATACATATTCTGCTAAAACTGCAGTAGCACAAAAATAAAAATGTTATTTATAGAGACATATTGAACATCTGCTTTACTGAGTGCTACATTTGTTTTTGTGAGTTCTGTATTTGTCTTGGATTAATGTTTGTTTACATTAACTCATGAAAAAATAAGTGGCCCTGGAGGTGGTTGCTTCATTTCAGGTGTACTTTGGAATCGAATCGGTGCTAATTCATAAAACTTATTTTAACTTAATTCAACAGAAACATAAAGCCCATAAATATTCACAGTGGAAATTGTTCTGTATCAGGTTAGTGTTTTAGTTGTGTACAATGTATTGCTTTTTAAATGCCCTCTTAAGCCTGAGATTTAATAATGGTTGTATTAACCAACAGTATTTTCTTAAACTTAGGGATGTTTTTTTTAAGTAAAGCTTCTTGTATACTGTTTAAAGTACAGGATGCATGCTGTGAAACCTTGCTCTTAAAATTTCCCTTTCAAACACCTCTAGGGTCCAAGAATTGTAGTTAAGTGAATTTATGAACTGAGCTAAAAATAAAGAAAAGATACTTTTAATTGGTTAACCTATTTCTCCTGTTTTTTCCCCATTTTACTGCTTACCCTCTTCCAAAGATCTCAACAGCAATGGATTCATTTGTGACTATGAACTTCATGAACTTTTCAAGGAGGCTAATATGCCACTTCCTGGATATAAAGTGAGAGAAATTATTCAAAAACTCATGCTGGATGGTGACAGAAATAAAGATGGGAAGATAAGTTTTGATGAATTTGTGTATGTAAGTATGTGAAAGTCCAGAGTTACTAGAAGTAATTAAGTATTCCTCTGTCTAGTGGGACTCGACAGGTAATATCATATAAACTTGCTCAATAGGCCATGGTATTCGCCATATAACTAGTAGCATCTATGTTGTGCTGTCCACTCAATTTGATTAGTTCTTTTAGCCACTAAATATGATAAAAATAATTGAAGAAATGAACAAAGATACAACACAATGGTCGCTGTGGAAGGTGAGCAGATTCTAGGGGCATCATTACAGGGCATCCTTCAAGGCGCTAAATGACATCCTTGAAGCATTCCTTCTTTCTCCTGCAGTGAATGCTATACTCCGCAGCTTTAATGATACACTCTGATTCACAGTCTTAGAAGCTTCCTAAGTTGAACCTTCTGATTAAAAAAATGCTTTCTCCTCCTGTGGTAGTGGTATTTAAGTCTACCATATTCTCTAGGGCGATCATTTTGATAATTAAATGTTAGAAGCATATCTTTTTAGCCCATTGGAAGAGGCATTTAAATTTTTTGGTTTTTTTTTCTCTGGTGTCATCAAATGTGCCTCAAGATTCCAAGCTGGTTTTACAACTCTCTTACCCCTCTTCTTACACTTAGTGTTTTGTGCTCAGTGCATGGAAAGTCTATGTGTAGCAGGCACTTGGTTCGCTATCAAAGCCTACCTCTTTCAGCTGCTAACAGATTTTTCTAGAATTCTGCCATTTTCAACTTATATTTATTGACAGGCTATTTGAGATATAAAAATTATCTATCATTTCTTCCTTCAACTAAGAGCATTGTTAAGATTTTATGCATTTATTTATTATTAACTTAAGTCTGAGTTGGGTTACATCTTACTAGACATTCCTTTTAACATATTGCAAGGTAAAAATTAGTGCCTACTATTTGTCACAAACTTCCCAGCATGTCTGTGCTCCTTTTCCATGGTTTATTCCTGCCCCAAGACACTTGCAATTATAATCTGTTCTCCTCTTCATGAGGCTCTCTGCGGGAAGTGAAATTTTAGTTTGTCCTCTCTCTTCAATTAAGAGTTAACTCCTTTAAAATACTCCAGAAGATCAAGAAGAGAATTGAGGGCCAGGGAGATGGCTCAGTAGAAAAAGCACTTCTCTGGAAAGCGCAAGGGCCGGAGTTCAATCCCTGGTTCTGCAAAGAAAAAAAAGAGAGAGAGAGAGAGAGAGAGAGAATTGACTGAGTAATGACGTCTAGTCAGCTGTCAGCATTTTGTTCGAGTATTATTGCCTTAAAAATGCAGACTTGTGTCATAATTTTTTGCCATTTTTCTATTGAAATACTGATTTCCTCCCACTATTTTTGTCTCCAGTTATGGCCAAAGGCTTTTGTTTTGAATTCTATGTTCAATAGTAAGTTGCAGTTGATTTGCAATTTGAGCACTTGCATGCCCTCTGATGTATAACCTGCCCCCTTTGTGACTGCATGTTTAATTGTCAATTTAAAGCAGCTCCAAGTAGCAGTGAACTCTGACTGATTAGTTTTGGTACAAATAAGGTATGAGTACAGTTTAGTTAGTCAAGAAACAAGGAGTGTGTTATCTTGTTAGATATTAGTTTGAGGGAGGAGAAATAAACATGTTCTTGCATGACAGGTTCTTGTTGGTTGTTTTTTGTTTTTTGTTTTTTTAAATTGTAGCCTACGAGACATTACTTGTAAACCGAGCTACAAACAAAATCCATTTATATTAATCTTCGAGAACACATATAGCAGAAAAGCCCAAAATGAAATGTAAACTTCAAATGTAAAAAAAATTAACAGCTTATTTTTGTCTCATCTAAGTATTTCATAACTATATTATTAAGTTTTTATGCTTAAAAGATAATAGCCATATTTTTCTTCACTTGTGAAATGCTGGTATGGCAATAAGTTCCTTGGCAGATATGACTACTGAATTTTGATTTTCACCATGAGAAACATGCACTTGAATGATAATAGTAAGTTTTATACCTTTTTGAGGAGTTTTACTAATTGCACTGGGTTCACAGGTTTAAATAACTTAATATATACAGCATAAGTTAAGTGATTAGAACAGTGCTAGGTATATAGCAAATGCTACACAGGTGTTAACTGTTGAAATGGTTCTTTCTGTGATTGAGTAATTGATTGGTTGATTGATTGGACTCTCACTACATTGCCTAGGCTTTACACAAACTCCTGGGCTAAAGTGATCTTCCTGCCCAGCTTCCTGAGTAGCTAGCACTATAGGCCTGTGCTATCATACCCAACTGTGTTTATTTCTTGAGATTGGGCCTTGAACTCGAAATCCTCCTGCCTCAGCCTCAAAAGTGCTGGAATTGCAAGCATGCACCACAACACTTGGCATCTCTGGCTACTATTTTTCATAAGAAGTGTTCTTTTCCCAATTATAGGCTTAAAACAAACAGAGAGCAACAGAGAGACAGAGAGAGAGAGAGACAGAAATTCTAACCTGCTCCTTTGGAAATAAGCTGCAAACAGTGGAAACCAGCTGAGGCTTTTTTCCTAAGCTCGGCTGAAGTCTTTCCTTCTTAAGTCATATGCTTCTGGATTGTTTTGGTTTGGCCACAAGGGCCTGTGCCAGCTAACATTGGAGTCATAAGGAGTTAGCCAGTTGCTGCTGAGAGTCTTTGGGAGAAAGCCAGTGAAACCTACAAAAAGAGTAAGAAATATACATTCCACAAAAGAGACAGAAAAAGGTGCCAGGAATCAGAGAGGATATTGCTGCCTACAGAGGACACCAGGAATTTGTTCACAAATGACAAAGCAAGTGCTTCCTCAGAGGGGGAGACAGCGCACAACAGCGAGCTCAGTAGGGTCACTACGGCAGCTTTTGAAAAGATTCATTGAGAAAACTGCAGCACAGTGGTCTGCCTTGTGCTATCTCCGGTTTCTAAGATTCTCATTAAGCCAAAGCATATACTCAAATAGCTTTATCATGCAATTCTACCAAAATACTTGCTATGGTAGAAATGAAAATGCAGATTCCTGTGCAGCGAATCCACTTGCAAGACAGGCCAATTTTCAGCTCTTTCTTATCATTTGAAAAAAATTTAAATCTAAAGAGCAGATGAAGACACTATGGAACTGAACATTTCAGCTTAGCTGAAAAAATTTATGAGTATTTAAAAATATGCAGAGCTGCATGTAGTGGTTAATACTTGTAATAAGAGCTAACTCAGGAAGCTGAGACAGGAGGATTTAAAGTTTAAGGCTAGTTTGAACAACTTAAAAAAGAACCTGTCTCCAAGTCTTTTAAGGGCTGGGACATATCTCAACCTCAGAACGTTCTTGGCTTCAATCCGAAGTACCACTTAATTTGAGAAGAGATATAGTGGGTGGGGATATAGCTCAGGAGTAGGGTATGCACTTAACATGCATGAGGCCCTAGGTTCAGTCCCCAGCATTGCAGACACAAACACACATACGCTGCACATTATATAACTTTGGAAAAACAATTGAAAATTAACAAATATAATTGCAAGTTTATTCATTTTTCCCAAGCGTGAAGAGTTTATTTGCACTAGGAGATTGTATAGGAAAGACATTATTTTGTGTTTGAGTTATTCCACATTTCCATGTCATACACAAATTTGGATTTCTTTCACCTGAATTTGCCATCATTGAAACCATCTAATTTTCAAAAATGATGCTTGAAGTAAAAACACCCATAGTAAAAAAAAAAAAAAATCATTTGTATGTCTCATTCTGAGGCAGTAACTTTTTTTTTATAATTGCAATGATTTATGGTACATCAGATATGAGGAAATATACACCTAATCAGATTTTAATTTGCTCAATAATGTTTTACTAAACAAAGTACAGTTCAGAATAAAGTAGATTAGTAAATTCTGCCTTTTCTACAAGGGGGTACATTCTTACCAAAGGGGAAATTATATATTAATATTCATTGTAGTTAAGGCTTTGCTACACTCTCACATAGCTGTTTGGTTGTGTAATCTTGGCTTGGAAGATTAAGACAAATCAAATGAAATGAATGTTGGACTGAAAAATAAGTAGATTATAAATAAAAACTTTAATAATTGTAGTTACTTCAGCTGTATGACACTTACTAGCACAACAGTTGCTGTAATACCTATAGTGGAGGAAAGGTGATTTTATTGGTCATATGCAATATTTAGAGGAATTAATGTGCATGTGTGTATATGTGTACAGACATAGTACATATGCGCACATCAGTCCTACAGTAGTGCTTCTACAATTAGTTATTGCACAAAGTCAGCTGTGGAAACTTAAGCTTGATTTTGTAAAGATTGTTACTTACTATTTGCCAAAATAAGACTGTTTATAGGCCAAGTAAAATGGTACATGCCTATAATTCCAGTACTATGGAAAGCTAATGCAAGAGGGTCTCAAGTTCAAGCCCAGCCTGGACAAATTTGCAAGACATCCTCAAAAAAAAAAAAAAAAAAAAAAAAAATAGAAAAAGCCTTAGGCTATAGTTCAGCTCAGAGATATGGAGTATATTCCCCAGTACCAGACATAAATACACACACATACACACACACATACACTTACAGATCGGAGAAAACTGATAATTCGAGAAAATCATGATAGGAAAAGATCACTTTGTGCTAGGGCCACTGACCACATTTCTACCAGTTAGCAACTTTACCACCAGTTATAAAAGTCCCTTTCTCTAGTGAACTAATTACAAAAAGGAGCCCTCCATGAAAGTCTATCAGAAGACCTCGATACAGTGTTGTACAAGTCTGTGTCACATGACCTAGATTTCTCCAACCTGAACTCTCCAACCTGACCCCCTTCTATGAGCCTCAAACAAAGGCTATGATGCCCTAGGCTGAATATGTGAATTCATTGTCAGCAATACTAAAGGCCTTTGAGCTATTTTCCATTTGTTCAACAAGTTTTCATCATATTCTTTCAAGTTTCTTTCAGTAAATCCCCTTAAATAGGAGGTCCATACATACAGCATTGAAAGAATTTTTGTTTTTGTTTTGTTTTACAGAACTGAGGATTGAACTCGGGGCCTTGTGCTTGCTAGGGAAGCACTTATTCCACTGAGCCATCTCCCCGGCCCCTGAAAAAACTTTTCATAATGCTACATCTTGCTTGTATTTGCTATGCATTGGCTAATTTAGCTATGCACATGGCTACATAAAGAACAAATTTGAGGATTAGACAAATTCTAGTATTTAGAAAGTACATAGACCTTAAGAATGTCCATTCAATCAAGTAATTATACCAAAATGTAAATTTTGCTTTGGTACCACATGCTTTTCTATTGCTAGTATGTATAAATTAACTTCATGAGACAGGTTTCTTACTGTGAGGCAAAAGTGGATGCATAAATGCCCAAATAAGACAATCACTGGAAAACCAGGGTTTTTCTACATTTGTTCTCCATAGTCACTTTCCATTGCTACTGATTTGACACTTTCTCTCTCCTTCCTCCTTCCCTCCTTCCTTTCTCCTCTTGCTCCTCCCTCCCTCCTTCCTTTCCTCCCTACCTCTTCTTTCTTTCTTTCTTTCTTTCTTTCTTTCTTTCTTTCTTTCTTTCTTTCTTTCTTTCTTTCTCTCTCTCTCTCTCTCTCCTTCCTTCCTTCCTTCCTTCCTTCCTTCCTTCCTTCCTTCCTTCCTTCCTTCCTTCCTTTTTTCCTTCCTTCCTTCTTGTATGTGTATGTGATACTAAGGTTGAACCCATGCTTCACATTGAGCTATATCCCCAGCCCTTTCCATTTGGAGATAATCTGTCATGACCTCATCTGAGCTCAAACTTATGATCCTCTTACCATTTCTATAACTTCTGACTGAATGAACTCTACTGAGATACCCCATCTTACCATAAAATAGGGTTTTGGTTTTTGAGAGAGGGTTTCACCATGTAGCCCAGGCTGGCCTTGAACTCATGATTACCATCCTGCCTCAGCCTCCTTAGTGCTGTGATCGTAGGTGTGTGCCACCATGCCTGACCACAAAATAGTTTTAGATGGCATCATAAATGTTTATCTTTCTATACATTATAGGTTGTGGTTATTAAATGGGAGAGTCCTTGGGCCTTCTCTCCCCAAGAAAAGAATAAAGCTACCCTTCTTAGAAAATTAACAGATTGACCTGTGCCTTTGAACCATACTAGCTTTTCGCTTAAAGTAGATTTGATGCATGTAGTACTTATTGTTTTTGATAAGTGTGTGTAGTCAGTGCTTCCTCTTTAATAGCAATATTATACTTGTTTAGCACTGCAAAACTGCAAGCTTGGTTTTCTTTAACATGCTTCACCTATGGAAAATAATGCAGGTGGCCAAGAAATGAAAAAAAAAACAACATGTTTTTTTGTACCTGATTAAAAATGAATTGTGAGTCAACTAAATTATTTTAATTAACAGATTTTCCAAGAGGTAAAAAGCAGTGATATCGCTAAAACTTTCCGCAAAGCAATCAATAGGAAAGAAGGGATTTGCGCTCTGGGAGGAACTTCAGAGCTGTCCAGCGAAGGAACACAGCATTCGTACTCAGGTAATTGGTTCGCTTGCTTTCAACTATTGCAATGCACTAAGAAAGGGAGATGCCGTTATGTCACAGAGGGGCTATAGAAGTGTTATTGGACTAATACTTCCATGCATGCATTGTAGGCACCTATTATATGGCTTTGTTAGCTTATAATATATTATAAGCAACAATAGACTTTATTGCTTGTCATTACTATAAAATGTAATTTTTAAAGAATGTTGTAACTAATTTCTCTGAGGGCCAGTTAACCTGCTAGGTTCATTAGAGTTTTGATTCCTGATTGCTTTGTTGTATCAAGTCCTGTGGGTTTCCAAAGAGAATAACCACATGTTTATGACACATTAGCTTTTAACCCTGCTGTATAAATTTTATAGGCTTTGAAGTTAAGAATTAATCTAAAGTATGGACTAATTTATTTTCATTTAATGTAATTTTAGAAGAAGAAAAATATGCTTTTGTTAACTGGATAAACAAAGCTTTGGAAAATGATGCTGATTGTAGACATGTTATACCAATGAACCCAAATACTGATGACCTGTTCAAAGCTGTTGGTGATGGAATTGTGCTTTGGTAAGATTTTTGCTTGTTTTACATCCAGATTTCCCAAAATAGCCTTCCATGTAATTGATAGATTTGTTTCTGGACACTTGACAGCTTCATATCAGGAAATCCAGGGAAAAATTAACAGGTTCTACCTTTTTCATTTCATCTCTTAAGTCTGTCCATAAATGTAAATTCTAAGGCATAAACTGGGAATTTTTTTGTGGGGCAAAGATCTCAGCATTGTTTCTTGTCTCATTTAGCAAGCAGAACATTATAACTTTGTTGAACTTAAGTGGGTCAGTACCTATTTATTCTGAAGCACTATCTCTTCTAAAGAGAAAAAAGAGACTACCCATCAGTTCTCTCTCTCCAGTGACCTATTTCTGAAAATGCTCTTGTCGCTGCTGCTTCCTCAGAGCTACTAGCTTAACAGAAGTGTTATAAGATTATCGACACTCTCTGTCGCTGCTCCTGTTTACAGAGGCAGTGTAGCAGCACACAGGCTAAGAGCATGCTTCATAATCTGCGGACCTGGGTTCATGTTTAAACTTTGCCTCTCAATAGCTATCTGGATTTGGTCCAGTAGGTCATCCCTTTGCATTTCAATGGCTATCTATTATGATCCCCATGTTGTTGTATAGATCAAGCATACCTAATACCAAAATCTGATCTCTGAAGTGCTCCACAATCTGATACATCAAGCTCTGACTTGACACCACAAGTGAATAATTTTGTACTTGACCTCATAAGGCAGTTTCCAGTAAAAAATCATTTAAAATTACCTTCTGGGCTGGGGACGTAACTCAGTGGTATAGTGCTTGCCTGTTACATGAGGGGCTCTGGGTTTGATCCTAGCACCATAAAACATTAAAATAAAAATTGCCTTCAGGCTATATGTATGAGGTTTACATGATGCATAAAATTAAATTTATTTAGAATTGAGTCCAATCCCAGAAATCTATGTTGTCTCTCTCTCTCTCTCTCTCTCTCTCTCTCTCTCTCTCTGTCTGTCTCTCTCTCTCTCTCTGTCTCTCACTCTCTCTCTCTGATATGATGCAATACATATAATGATGGGCTTTCTTACATGGGGTTCTGTACTAATATGGATTTTCTTTGTGCAACTGGGGATTGAATTCAGGCCCTTGCTCTTGCCAGGGAAGCGCTTATTCTACCGAGCCATCTCCCTGGCCCCATACATGTAATTTTTAAAGAATTTTGTAAATATTTGGAAATATTGCAAAATCTGAAATGTTTCTAGTCCCAACTATTCCAGAAAGTTTGCTTACTGCATATCATTAAGTTGCTACCTGTAGAGTGCCTAGAACAAGACAACAGACACATTTTAGATGATAGTATAGTGTATGACATTCCTCTGTTTACAATAAGGTCATTTTGGTTCTTGGAAAGCTGATTTTAAAAGTGTGAGATATCACCTTTGTATGCATCTATATGCAGTAGAAATAACTTGCTATTTTATTGTTTTGGCAGAACTAGGGCCCCACTGAGCCATCTCCCCAGCCCCTTGCTATTTATTTTAATAGAGGTAATTATGCAGAACTATTTATTTAATATTTAAAATGTTTGAGGTTTGGGGCTGAGGATATAGTTCAGGGGCACAGAACCAGCCTGTCAAGTGCAAGGTAATGAGTTCCCGGCAACCAAAAAAAAAATGTTTGCAAGGTTTTTATATGCAGAATAAAGTATGTCAGAGAAATATTATAAACAACTAAAATGTTATATTGTTACTCTAAGTTTTTTCAAATGAGGCTGAGAATGTAGCTGAATGGTACAGTACCTGTTTTGAATGTACAGGACCATGGGTTCCAGCCCCAGCACTATAAAAATAACATTTTATCAAATAGGAAATTTCTCTCTAATAAGTCACAGGTTATAGCCTAACCAAAGTAACTTTTTCTCTCCATCATCAAATGTAGTAGCTTGTGCACAGTTCAGGCACTCAATAAACATCTGGGCACTAGGCCTGAGGTACAGCTCATGGCAGAGTGTATGCTTATTGGCACACATAGTACCACGAGTTCAATATTCAGGGAAGAGAGAAAGAAACTTCATGCTCAACTAATTTTATTGCTTTATGGATAGATGATAATTTTTAATTGTGACTTATATTAACTAAAAGTTTACCCTTTAATGTGGGATTTAATCTGCCTTTAACAATCGTCGAGGGGCTGGGGAGATGGCTCAGTAGAATAAGTGCTTCCCTGGCAAGCGCCACGGGCCTGAGTTCAATCCCCAGTTCTGCACAAAAAAAGAAAAAATTGTTGAGTACAGTTCTTCTTGGCATATAGGATTATTTATTCTCATTAGAGATTACAAAGAATACAAAAACATGATAAATGAGAAAACAGGCCCCAATTCTGAGACCTAAGCACTATAAACATTTAGGTTGTACTTGCTCTTGTTGGTGGTGGTGGGTAGTGATAGGGATCAAGTCCAGACTCCTAGGTGTGTGAAAAATTTGTGCTTCCACTGATGTATTCTCAGTCCTGGCTTCTTTTTGGTTTTTTGTTTTCTATATACAATTTTTTATTATCAAAATTTCCTCTTGACATTATTTTTAGATTGCACAAAAGTGCATTATGGAGCCAGGGAGATAGCTCAGTAGAATAAGCACTTGCCTGGCAAGCACAGGGGCCTGAGTTCAATCTCTGGTTCAGCCAAAAAAAAAAAAAAAACAGTCAAGGAACATTTGGGTTGGAGTGATAGCGCAGCCACATAAGTGCCTACCTGGCAAGCACAAGGTCCTGAGTTCAATCCCCAGGATCGCAAAAAAATAAAAGAAAATGCCTTATGATAAGCCTTATATATTTATGAATATTTAGTGTCTAAAAGTAAATCAAGTCATTTTTATTTCAGCAAAATGATCAATCTTTCGGTTCCTGATACCATTGATGAAAGAGCAATCAACAAGAAGAAACTTACACCCTTCATCATCCAGGTGTGCACTGTTCCTCGCCTCTTTGTAGCCCACACACTACTGTTTAAGGCCATGGTCAATGACAGAGGCCTGAACTCTGTGTGTTCTTTCCGAATCAGGCCTCCTACCACAACTTTGAATTTGGGATTATTATCCAGATTTAACAAAGTCTTGCTGTGACTCTAGTTTAGCAGTTTGCTTAAGGTTAATACTAGAAGTGAGGCTCAAATACCCTTATAACACCAAAAACCTATTCTTTTCATCACATAACATGCTCAAATTTTGCAAAAGAAAGCAAAGCCATTTATACTGTTAATGAACTGGCTTATTTAGGGAATGGAGCATTTTTCTTTTCAATCAAGTATTAAACTGCTGACAAAATTTCCTCAGACAAGAACACCTCTTGGCATGTGGAGATTGATAACATTTAAAACTTGGACACATGTCATAGTGTTAAGACTGTCTTCATGAATTTTTAGTACTATGACACTGTTTACAAGGATATATTTATGTTAGCCCCAGCCATTTCCTTTTTATTGGTGTATTTCAGGAAAACAAAAATACCAAATTCCTATGGAATTCTGCAAAAGATGACGGCAATAACACAGATTTGTTTTAGTGATGCTACTTAGCACTGAAATCTGGGATTTATTTTCTGTGAATTATATATGGGTGTAATAGAGGGTGTTAGTTTTCTCATTGAGAGTTATTTTCAGTGAAGAGAGAAGTAGACTACAAAAAAATGGAAAGATCAAGAAGCAACTGCATAATTTGCCCTTCTTACAGGAAAATTTGAACTTGGCATTGAACTCTGCTTCTGCCATTGGGTGTCACGTTGTGAATATTGGCGCAGAGGATTTGCGGGCTGGGAAACCTCATCTGGTTTTGGGACTGCTTTGGCAGATCATTAAGATCGGGTTGTTTGCCGACATTGAATTAAGCAGGAATGAAGGTAATAAAGCACGGTCATTATTTTGAAAGTTGTTTATTGGTTATGTTTTCTGCCCATGCAGACTGTCATGCTTTCACTTAATTGAAATGATCAGGTAACTAGAATCAGCAAAGGTTATGCCATTAAGAGTTCTTCAAGAAAACAGCCTAAGTGTAACTCTTCTTCAGTCATAACTGGCATTTGCCTGGCGCTTTCAGTTTTATTTTGCAATAACTATCCAACAGCACAGAGAGGTTAATGAACTTTATCAAAGCCCCTGAACTTGATACCCTTTGCTACTTTGTTCACACAGCCCCCACTCCATCATCATTGGGTGCTTTTTTGCCTTTTTCACTTTTCCCCCCACTCTTTTTTAATGGTTATGCGGGTTAGTGGGCTTCATTTTGGCAGATCCACACATGTACTTAACATACTTTATTTCTCTCCCATAAAAGCCCCTTGACCCTTCCTCCCCACAGTGGGACATTTTGGGGAAATTTCAATTCATATATTTTGCTCATATCCATCTACCCTATTCCCTGCCCTTTTACCCCTCCTCCTCCCTCTTACTCCTTTCTTGTCTAGTAATAGTCTCCTTCCTACTTTCTTTTTGGCAGAACCAGGGATTGAACTCAGGCTCTTGCGCTTGCCAGTGAAGCACTTACTCCACTGATCCATCTCCTTAGCCCCTTATCAGTTACTTTTAATACCTTTCATATTCTATCATAAGTTTAGACCACTTCCAGACCTTCTTAACCTACTCTCGTTAGTCCTACATTTTCTGAAGCAATGAAAGATCATCCTTTTTATAACACAGATTTTAGTGTCATGCATTGATTTGCAGAATATATATGCATATATGTAATTAATAAAATTGTTACTAGGTTTTTGGAAGTACTATACCATTCTCTCCATATAAAAGTTTTAAATGTCAACTAGTGCAAGGTTTACCTGGCATGTGCAAGATCCTGGATTTGAACTCTAGAACTATGCAACAGAATAAAAAATGTCAAGCATCACTCTAAATACTCATTTTATTCTAAAGATCTCTAGCATTATATCTCAAACTTCAATTACTTTTGGAAAAGAGCATACACTGGGAATTCTCAGTATTTTTGATATCTGCTAAATCTTATTTGTCATCTTTATACATTGTAAGGTTTTTGTTTGCTTTTTCACTTTCAAGCCATTGTTTCATTTACATTTTCAGTCCTATGATTCTCCTTTGTTTGTGCTTTGTTTGTTCAGACCAAGTCTTGCTATTTTGCCCAGTCTGGTCCTAAACTTTTGGGTCCAAGTGACCTTCCAAGTAGCTGGACAGTAGGTGCATACTCCTTACCTTGTACTCATTCTCTGCTTATAGATGAATGCAATTGTTCTAATGGTTAGTTTTACAGTGCTGTTAGTCTTGCTTAAAGGCCTTAAAGGAAATGGGAAATGGCATAAAAGGACATTAGCTCATTTAGTAAATCAAGTGCATAGACATTGGGTTATTGGGGCTTTGGATCAATGGTCATGTTATCTTTAATCTGAGCAATACAGTGACAGGCATCCACTGAAAATGACATTTTCCTATGTAGGCAATATTTGGACCTCTTCAGGAATCAGACAGTTTCAGTCTTGTCCAATATCAATCCCTTTTCATTCTATGGGAAGCAATATTGCATAAGGACTACACAATTTCTTAAAGTTGTGTTTAAATTTAGTTCTCTGTATGAGCACCCAACAAGCTTTTATCCATTATCTATGGAATGCTTTGCTTAAAAGAAGAACTGAAAATAAAGAGCTTTGCTTTAGAGCCAGGGATATAACTCAGTGGCAGAATGTATGTTTTCATGTGTGAGACCATGGGTTCAAAGAAAGAAAATGTTAAAAAGATCGGCTTCTTTCACACATTCAACCAAAATTATTAAGCAACCTTCCTTTTAAAATACATTCAACTATTTAAAAAAAAAAAAAAACCTTACAATGTATAAAGGTGACAAATAAGATTTAGCAGATATCAAAATACTGAGAATTCCCAGTATATGCTCTTTTCCAAAAGTAATTGATGGAGCCGGAAAGATGGCTCGGTAGAATATTGCAAGAGCCCGAGTTCAATCCCTGGGACCACTGAAAAACAACAACAATAAAAAGAAAAACAGTAACTGAGGTTTGAGATGTGATGCTACAGATCTCTGAAATAAAATGAGTATTTAGAGTGATGCTTAACATTCTTTATTCTTTTGCATAGTTCTAGAGCTCAAGAATTAACTGATTAATTATGCTTAAACATGAATAAGAAAACTGTATGTAAACATAGAACATGGTAAAAGATATTAAACTTAAAATCTCTAGCATTATTTGGAATTTAGAATAAGAATAATAAAATAATAAATAAATACCTTACATAATATTCAGCATTTTCATAATATCATGTTTCAGTATTACCTGATTTGGTGATTATATATCTGCTTATCTTTTTTTTTGTATTTAAGAGAAGGGTCTACAGGGCTTTCAGGGTCTCACTACTAGATCAGATTTGTAGTGATCCTCCTGTTTACAGCCTCCTAAGAGCTGGGATTACAGGCGTGTGCCACCAAGCCCAGTCTCAGTTGCTCTCTGAGCATGCCCCTGGGGGCGTAGGCAGCAGGGCAGGCCTGGGAATCAAGCCCCTGGCCCCTACACCTGCTTGCAGGCACTTAAGTCCGCTGAGCTATTTGGCCGACCCCATATCTGCTTATCTATTGATTACACAGCATTTCAAAACGAGGAACTATGTCGTACTAGTTCTTCTGTTTCTATTGCTTAACATAGTGTCTAAAGAATGAGCCATTACCATTATCATATAGTGCATTGATTGTGGGACTTTTTTTCTTTCAAGCCTTGGCTGCCTTGCTTCGTGATGGTGAGACTTTGGAAGAGCTGATGAAATTGTCTCCAGAAGAGCTTCTGCTTAGATGGGCAAACTTTCATTTGGAAAACTCAGGCTGGCAAAAAATCAACAACTTTAGTGCTGACATCAAGGTAACTGCAAAGTATTTTTAACACCTTTAAGAGATACAATGGTGTGGGGGTTTTATGTCATCTTAACAGAGAAAATGGTAATGTATCGCCAAGCCTTGGTGCTACTTGACCACCAGTGAGAGATTTTTGTTTTTTACTTAGTTGTATTTATTTATTTTGCAAAGATAGAGATGGAACCAACCAAGAACCTTGTACATGTTAAATGAGCACTCTGCCATTGAGCTACATCCCCAGCTCTGCTGATGGAAAAGTTTAGAGAATACACACACACACACACACACACACACATATATATATATATATATACACTGCTGCTGAAAAAGGAATATAAAAGGATAGAACATGATTATCTAGACCTAATTGTCTTTCCCAAGCCTCATTATGTCTTTTAGTAAAGACCTAGGAGAAGAAACTTAAGATCCCTGTCACACACCCTGCCACCACCATCTACACTCAAGGTACTGAGGATCAAAAATGGGATCTTCACACTGAGCTACATCCCTCAGTCCTTTTATTCTTTTGACAGTCTTGCTAAGTCACTAAATTGCTCAGGCTGGGCTAGAGCTTGTAGTTCTCCTACCTTAGCCGCCCAGAGTGCTGGGATGCCTGTCACCTTTCAAATTTCGTGTCTCTCTTGTTGCATATGCTTAATTTTGAACATTTAGTTCCTTGAAGGAGTGTTGAAAGCTTGTTTATGTCTATTTCTCCTACCTCAGCCCCTGCCCCAGTACCTTCCCACTAAGGTATACCTCTAACACAATACTTGCTAAATAAAAGCCCTTCACACAGGCTTTGTCTGTAATCCCAGTACTCTGGTAGACTGGGGCAAGAGGATTACAAGTTTCAGTACAGCCTGAGCAGCTTAGCAACTTAGTAAAACTCTGTCTGAAATTTAAAAAGGGCTGGGGATATAACTCAGGGCAAAGGCCTCAGGTTCAATCTTCACCACCATAACTATTAAAAAAACAAAAAAAAACCTTCACATATGTCTTGTATCAAATTTGAATTTTGGCACTCACTACTCACTGTAGTACCTTTTGCTTCTCATACATAAAGAGACCAAATTGCCATTAGAAATATAAGTTGACTCTCTGAATCCTTGGGTTCTGCATCCATAGACTGACTATTGGGGGTAGGAGTTACAGCAGTCCTGAACATGCAAACTCTTTTTTCTTTTTATTATTTGATAAATAATGCAGTAGAACAACTACTTATACTGCATTTGAACTGTATCTAACACATGTTTTAAAGTGTCTGGATACTGAGGTCTGATGGCAAACCCTGTAATCCCCAAAATCTAGGAGGCTGAGGCAAGAGGATAACAAGGTCAAGCACACCCTAGAAAATTCAGTTACTTAGTAAGACCCTGATTCAAAGTAAACTTAAAATGAATAAAAAAAATAAATACCTGAGATACAGCTCAGTGCAAATGCCCTGGGTTCAAAGCTCAGTATTTCGGTAAATAAAATGAAATGCTTGATGCGCTCACATTATAGATTCCATTTATAAATGGAATTCATGTATTGGAATATATTTTAAATATACAAGATGAAATTTATTTTTTCAATGAAGCCTGTTTTGAATATTTGTAAAAAGCAAAGAGCATTCTAATAATGTGAAAATGAATTTCCAATATATTTCTATTCAAATTCAAATTGTCCCCAGTCAAGTGCCTTTCAGAGTAGTAAATAGACTCTACTGCATCTGCTCTTCACTTGTTCTTCTCAAGTGTGTAGGACTCAATTATGAGCTGTATGTGTACCTTCAGTGAGTGGACATGAAGGTGCTGCACAGCTACGATGTGCTGTCTCATGATGTGGTATCAGACAGCATTTCACAAATTTCTTTGAAAAGGCTTTCACCCAATGATTTTCCCCATTTTTTTTCTCTTCTATTAAAGACTGAACCCAGAGCCTTACATGTGCTAAGCAAGTATTCTGCTACTGAACTATATCCCCAACCTGATTTTCCCCATTCTTTACACCACTGATGGCAGCAAATTTCAGACTCCCTTTGTAGCATTTAAAGTATAGCTTTCTGGAAAGATTCCAAGAAAGTCAAGGGTTAGATGCAATAATCTACACTAGACAACTCCCCAGAGGTGAGGACACACATTTCCTTCCAGGTTTAGTGTGAGAAACTCTGTTGGAGCCTTTTCAAGGCCCAGTAATAGAAAACTATTATCACTGAACAGGTGATAGCTTAGGTATCTTGACTTAAGTGCTTGTCTTCTGGTATTCCAGAAAGCAGGATTTTTACTTGATGTTGGCAAAGACACTTAGCATTTGCACTAATACAGTGTGTTCAGTGGAGATTCCACGAAGCCTATTTCACCCACCCCAGTCCCAAATACACAGCTCCACTTTGTTTTATATATTCAATAGTTCAGGAACTTAAAAAGAGAAAGAGAGACATGGGGCTGTGGATATTTTGCTCAATGATAGAGGACTTGCCTAGCATGTGTGAGGCCCTGGGTTCCTCCAGCACTGCATAGGGCCAGGGCCCAGGGGATGGAGGTGATAGGCTTGTTTGGTTAAGTATATTCCTGTCATCAAAAGTTATTTTACCATCTGAAGTGTTTCTCTTTTAAGATCATGTCATTTATCGTTAAATATACCTTTTAACATAGCACATCTCTTCTCCATAGAGCATGGTATATATTGGGTTGTATAATGATGTAACCTGTTTATTTTCTCTTTTCTTATGCTTCCTGGATTTCTGCTGTACTATTTTTTCATGCTTGTTTTATCATTCAAGCTTGTTGACTTCAGTAATTCAGTGAAGGTACAGAAACATTTATTAGCACTTTTTAAAATCAGTGACTTTAATAAGTTTTAAAGTCATGTCAAAATCTAGCTCCTCATCTATACTGGACACAGAAACGGGCCAAATAGATGGGCTTTTCTAGGGAAAAGGTCTGTTACATTAAGAGACAGGGACTTGTGCCATACAGTCTCATCAAATCTGATGCAAATATCCTTCCCAACATGACAAAATAGGAGACATTGATTCTTTGTAAAAAGTGATCTCACTGAAATTTTCACTTCACTTGTAGGATTCCAAAGCTTATTTCCATCTTCTCAATCAAATTGCACCAAAAGGACAAAAGGAAGGTGAACCACGGATAGATATTAACATGTCAGGTTTCAACGTAAGTATAGATGTTCTTTTGAATTCCATAGCCTTTCAAAACTGTCTATTTCTTTAAAAAAAACTTTCTTTAAAATTTAAGAAGTTTTATAACCGCATGTAGTTGATGTTGACCACTTTAAGCATTATCTTTTTAATATTACTGTACCTATGTAACTCAAAATAAATAACTTTATTTTGATAGTTTATTAGTTTTATAATTATGGCACTATTGGTTTTTATAGATGATATAAAATAGTCAAAAATATGAGTAAGCACTAGAGACTAGCCTTTTCTCATTTGGATTATAATAACTAATTTAATGACTATATATGCATAGCTGTATCAGTAATATTCCTGTGTTTTTAATGTGTTTGTAAAATCTTGATTTCTGTGATCCAATTAGGAAATTACTAATTTGCTCAGTGACTTTGGATAAGTTTCTTCCTAAAAATTCCATCTCACTTTGCCTATCAGTAAGGCACCAGCACTAGACTAGTCCTAAGCTTTTAACATTCTTTGTTTCTCTGTACCCATTCGATGAAAAATACATTCTACTAAGTTACAAAATGTATATATGTACCTTATTATGCAATAAGATTAAGTGGATTACATTGACTTAACCATTTTGCTCTGCCCTTGCCAGAACTATATTTGTACCTGACTTGTGTGCTTACAGTTCTGTCTTTATGTTAATGCAAAACTCTGGCTTGGGTTACTCTTGTAAGTCAGGTGATCTCATGTCCAAGTCTAACTCTGATGCAACTCTTCTCCAGCCAATCCCTCACGAGTGAGCCTCCTGAAACTCTCCTTTCTTTGCATCTCTCCTCCTCAGAGTCCTTTAATGATTCTTCCACTGACTCTAGAATTCAGTGTAAAATGGTCTCATTAGCTTTAAGATCCTGCACAGTCTTGCTCCATTTTCCCCAACTGGTGCTACTTTCTATAAGTTTGTAGCCCTCAAATTTCCCTTCCCATACAATCCAGGTGCCTGTCTTCTCCCAACATTTCATTTACTTCCGAGCCTCTCAGTTCACACTTTTTCCTTGGTTTCCTTTTCACTCCTATACCTTCGTAGGACCTAATCTTCAGAGGTGAACAATTCTAATTTTTCTCTACTCTCTTCTTTTTAAAAATGTATTTCTTTATTATTTTTTTAAAGAAGACAAAATAGTGTTAGAAAAACAACAGCACTAGAAATGATACAAAATTTCACTGAAAGGAATTCAGCAATGGTTGCTGTATTGCATGATGCTATGTTCGAAAGAGTTGTTCAATAAAGGAAAAAGATGTATTTAGGTATATACGCAGAGTAGTTTGGATAATTGTACTGTCGATCTGGCCTGATTGCTCAGTGGACTAAAGCGCCTACGTAGGCAGATGCAGGGACCAGGGTTCTGTCCCCAGTGAGCCATGTCAGCCCTTCCCACAGGGTGTGCTGAGACTGCGACTGAGACTGGAAGTGTGGTGCGCCCCTGTAATCCCATCACCTGTGAGGCTGAAAACTGGAGAATTGCTTCGAGTGCAATCTACAGTGAGACCCTGTAGACCCTGTAGACTCTGTCCTAAATACAGGGAAAAAATTGTACTGTCGATTTTTGCTGGTCTTTTGAAAGGAGCAGTCAGTGCTTAAAATTTTTTTTTCTTTGTGTTCTCATCTTTCCTTTGAATTTCTTACAACTTTTTTGTTATTTTTTGTTTGTTTGTTTTTTTCTTTAAAAATATATTTCTAGGGACCGGACAGATGGCTCAGTAGAATAAATGCTTCCCTGGCAAGAGCAAGGGCCTGGGTTCAATCCCCAGTTCGGCCAAAAATAAATAAAAATACATTTCTAATTTAGCTTTTTTCTTAATGTAATTTGGTATGAGAAATGTAATTCCAGTTGAATTAAATGTACTCAGTAGGGCCCAGGGAGATGGCTCAGTGGAATAAGTGCTTCCCTGGCAAGTACAAGGGCCTGAGTTCAATCCCTGGTTCCACAAAAAAAAAAAAAAGAAAGAAATGTACTCAGTAGTTAGACATGCTTGGGTGCCATCTATGGTGCTTTACAGGTATTGCACATCCTGGTGAGCCCTTTTTAATTTTTTTTTCTTATTTTGCATTCAGAACAATTTTATAAGTGCCATGTGTTGACTCACAGAAGGTCGAAACATATATATATATATATATATATATATATATATATATATATATATATATATATATATGAAGGTAGAACTATATGCCAAAGATTGTAATTGTAGGGAAAGCTTCTATATTTTTAGTATGGCCTTCTAAAAATGTCTTCTATTTTACTTCAACAGGAAACAGATGATTTGAAGAGAGCTGAAAGTATGCTTCAACAGGCAGATAAATTAGGTTGCAGACAGTTTGTTACCCCTGCTGATGTTGTCAGTGGAAACCCCAAACTGAATTTAGCCTTTGTGGCTAACCTGTTCAATAAATATCCAGCACTAACTAAGCCAGAGAACCAAGATATTGACTGGACTCTACTAGAAGGTAACTAAGATGTTCAAATTCTTTTTTTTTTTAAGACAGGGCCTCACTATGTAGTTCAGGCTGGCTTTGAGTGAACTGTGTAGCCAGGCTGGCCTCAAACTTGCAGCAATATTCCTGCCTCAGTCTCCTTGATACTAGAAGTACAAACATGCCACAGCAGGTTTGCTGAGTTTTTCGAATTCTGGTATGTAGGCTAAAGAGTAGAAATATAGGGCCACAGTGATGTCATAATCTTGACCTAAGAAATTTATTTGTCCACTTTGCTTTAAGTATCTGTTAGAAGTAAACACAGTGAATAGTGCTGAGTGAAAACTGGCACCTGCTGGAAAGAGATGACAGAAGTGAACTTTTAAACTAAGGTAGACTGGGATGCGAGTATACATCAGTGGTTGAGCACTTGCTTGCCACATACAAGGCCCTGAGTTCATTCAACACTGCTGAAAAAATAATAGTTAAAAAATAAGTAAAATCAGGCAAAGTAACCTAGAATCACTCACTGTAAGGCTATTTGTTATTGTTTTAAAATTTAGGGTGAGACTGCTTTTTAAAACTATCAGAAAAATGTACATATACACTTAATTTGACCTGTAAGTTTTTAATATTGTTTCATTCATTTACAGTCAAACTGACCAAAAAAAAAAAAAATGCTAGCCTATGGAAGCTATTTAAATTTAACATGGGCAGTGTTTGTCTATTTTGCATTATATATTATGACATACAGTATATAAAAGTTAATGCAAATTGTAGTTCTGTGAGTGTCTACTAGCATCATTATGAAATCTTAAATTTTGTGCTTTTGAAGCTTTTTTTCTTGAGGGGGTAATCCTGGGGATGAAACCCACCTTTATATAAAACTAAGCAAGGGCATTACCACTAGGCTATATCTCTAGTGTCAGAGGCTTCAAGTAATCTCTTACTTTAACATAAATTGGTAGAGGTGGTAATCATGTGCAGCTTGGTATTTTTCAAATTAGTTGAAGAAAAGCATACATTATTATAAATATAAGTTATATGATTATAACAAAGTTTTGAATACATAAACTAAACTGATATCATCAGCTACTTTAACACGAAAATCTAAGGAGATACTGGGAAAAGATTTAAAAAGAGCACATTATTTAGTTTATAAGCCTCTGTGGGGTGGGGGGTGTACCTCAGTGGTAGAGCTGCTTGCTTAGCATTCTCAAAACCCCAGGTTTGAGTACCACCACCACCAAAAAAAAGCACATTAACTTAAAATGGTTCAAATGTTTAGAATACGATTATATGTTGTATAAGTGCCCGTCTGCCAAGGACAAGGTCCTGAGTTTGATCCCAGGTACAAAAAATAAATAATACAACTAAATGATTATATCTTTAATTTTAACATAAATGCAGAAACATTTTTTAAAAATATGAATATAGAAAGTATATCTAGAAAGACTGCTTGGAAATTCATACAGAAGAATACTTATCAATTGGAATAAAACATAAACTGATACATAAATTGATGTTATGTGCACATATAAAAGGTGTTTAATGAATGAATACATTTTTTTAATATTACTAATAGGAGAAACTCGGGAAGAAAGAACTTTCCGTAACTGGATGAACTCTCTTGGTGTTAATCCCCATGTAAACCATCTCTATGCGTAAGCCATCCTATTGCTATTATAAAGAGTTACCAACATCATGAACGGGTGTTATGTAAATAATGACAGCTCCATAGATTTTCCAAATGTTAATTTATAGCAATATTTATATTATGGAATGTGAGCGGTTGTTTCTATCATCATTTTCCGCATATGCAAAAGCCTAAATTCTTTACATAGTCACTGACTATGGTAAGCTGTCTGAATGTCTTTATGATATAAGTACACACTTGAGTCACATTATCTGTTAATCTTTGCTCTTGTTTACTGTCCATCTCTCTAACCCAAAAAAAGGATTTTTGGCTTATGTCTCCAGCCTTTTAGAACTGTACTTTCCTTGTGATAAGCTCTCAATATGTACTTTTAAGTGCATCAGATGATCTTAGCTATTTTCAGCAGAAACCAATAGAAAATATGTCTTGGGAATTATGACTGTATATATCTTCTTTGGCGGTGTTAGTTAATGTTTTTTAAGGAAAGAAAAAGCCCTGCTATCTGATAACATTGATCAAATTATTTTTAAATCATTAGTGATCTGCAAGATGCCCTGGTAATCTTACAGTTATATGAAAGAATTAAAGTTCCTGTGGACTGGAGTAAGGTTAATAAGCCTCCATACCCAAAACTTGGAGCCAACATGAAAAAGGTAGATAATTATTTTTGTAACATGTCTTTGTTACCAATTGTTTATATTCTCAATTGGTTTGTTTTGTTTTGAAAACTCTTGATCCTGAGCTTCTTGGGGCCAGGAACTGTGAGCAGATTCCTAGCATTACACACCATACCCACATATGTATGCAAATCAAACAAATGAAGATCTTTTAACCATTGATTTACTTTCATGTGCTTACAGCTAGAAAACTGCAATTATGCTGTTGAATTAGGAAAGCATCCTGCTAAATTCTCCCTGGTTGGCATTGGAGGACAAGACCTGAATGATGGGAACCAAACCTTGACCTTAGCTCTAATCTGGCAGCTGATGAGAAGGTATAGGATGCAAGTTTACCTGGTCAAGCTTCACTGCAATACATACCTGTGATTTTACTCTTGTTATATCTTTAATAAGTAAATGTGTCAATGACTACACTTTTGAACATTATTATTTTATGTGAGTGCTGAAATGCATTCAAGTCATGAATATATATTAGATGTGTAGTGACAGAAGCCTTCCTTCCTTGTAAGTTAGGCAGCAGAATTGCAGCTATTCTCTTTTTTTCATAGGAAGTCTGGTGAGTATTTAAGATATGCTTAACATGTGTGAGACTATGGGTTCAAGCCCCAGCACGATCAATGAGTCAATAAATGTTCCCAGAAAAAAAGTAGGAACATTTCCATATATCTCACTGAAAAATGAATATTTCTTAATGATAAATGTTAAAGCATTCATTTTGACTAAAAATGAACATACAACCAAAGCACTATTTAAGTCATTATCTGGCTGGGGAGATGGCTCAGTAGAATAAGTGCTTGCCTGCCAAGCACAAGGTCCTGAGTTCAATCCCTGGTTCCGCCAAAATAAATAAATAAATAAATAAATAAATAAATAAATAAGTCACTATCACTATTGGGCTACTGTAGTATAAAATGTGCCTGCATAGTTAGGTTCTAGAGATCTTCTGTTTCAATTTTCATTTTAATTTGTACATGTTTGCAGTACATTATGATTACATTCATTGTGAAGAGTTGGTACACAACACATCACAATTCTTTTTATGTCCACCTCCCTCATCTTCCATATCTTAGTCCCTTTCCTATTTGCAAAAATTCCATCTCCCAGTTTCCTGTTATTTATTATTTAAGCATTGGAGATCTTGCCCCTACCACTATGCAGAGTAGATCGCTGACAGCCAGCTACTGCCTGAAACTTCTTGTTCACATAGTGTGAATCTCTTTCCACAAAATCTGTAGTCTTTCAAACTTAAGAGATGACAGAAAGGGAAGATAAAATGTCTTTCTGGTGTTTGCAGATTTTCTTCATAAGGTAGACTGTGACCTTTTCTTATGCTGCTTCTCTTAGATACACTCTCAATGTCCTGGAGGATCTGGGAGATGGTCAGAAAGCTAATGATGATATTATTGTGAACTGGGTGAACCGAACGTTGTGTGAAGCTGGAAAATCAACTTCCATTCAGAATTTTAAGGTCAGGATCCTAAACACTGATTTTTAGAAAATAGTATTTGTAAAGATAATTTATTTGTGAAGAAGAATTGTTTTGGAGGCTAATGGCAAAATTCGCTTTAAGTTCACTAGGCTTTGCTTTGGGCTCTTTATAAAAGGAAGTGTATCTTAATTTGTACATATTGAAATTCCAAGACTTGTTCTGTCTCTACACTAGGACAAGACAATTAGCTCCAGTTTGGCAGTCGTGGATTTAATTGATGCCATCCAACCAGGTTGCATAAACTATGACCTTGTTAAGAGCGGCAACCTCACAGAAGATGACAAGCACAACAATGCCAAGTAAGTGATGCTGCGGGATGTAGAGAGAACGCGGTGTTGAAGTCCAGCAACTCTAAATCCTCATTCATGCATGGTATCATCTGGGGAAGACTATCTCTTAAAAGCTTTAAATACTTTTTTCACAGTTTTACTAAAGTACAATTCAACTATCATATGGTTGACCAATTTAAAGTGTATAATCCATTGGTTTTTAGTATAGTTATACAGTTATCACACTCAATTTCATATTTTACCATAGTCAATTTTAGAACATTTTCATTTTTTTTAATGAGGGCAGATGATTTTATTGTTGACATAACATGACTTACATGGAGAAATTTGAGCAGCGAGAGACCCCAGGAGGAAATTTGAATCACAGAGAGGCACAGCAGAAGGAGGGGAGGCAGTGCAGAGGTGTCTCCACATGAGGAGGTCCCCAATGAAACAGATTGCTTTATCCCTCTTCCTACACACATTGCATTATCTTACTGAGTACTGTTTTATGCTCCCCATTTTCAATTTTTTTTATTTTATTGAAGAACAAATAGCAATGAGACAGTTTCAAGACAAATTAACAGGACAGATTTGACAAATTAATACATTGCAAACTGTTTTCATAATGTTTTGGTATCGTACAAGGTGCATACATGGTATTATACTTACAGACATTATTATAGAAGGTGTCTAATCAATGAATTAAGAGAGTGTAGCTGTTTACTTGTCTTATTTTTTTTATTTTATTGAAGTACAAATATCAATCAGACAGTTTCAAGACACCTTAACAAGACAGATTCAATACATTAATACATTGCAAACTGTTTTCATAATGTTTTGGTATCGTACAAGGTGCAAACATGATATTATACTTGCAGACATTATTATAGCAGATGTCTCTTATCAGCAAATTAGGAGTGTAGCTGCTTACTTATCTTATTTTTTGTACCTGAATTCTATCAAAAATTCAATAATTATTTTCCTAGTGGATGACCATAGTACTAGAAGCTGACATAATATCCTGTCCAACCACCATTAGTGCAGATCTTACCTCTCATAGGATTATGTAGAAGCACAGCGTTATCTATCCCAACTGTACTGTCTATACACACACATCCTGATTTTTTCTTTCTACACCCCTTCCTTTGTCTACACCTGTCAAAAGTGGGCACTCCATTGTCATTCAACTAACTTAGGTGCTTGAACTCGACACCACAATCCAACACAGTCCAGCATTCCACAACAATAGTGAGTTATTCAAAGAAGTTGTCGACCATAGCCATTTACAGCTCAACTTAATATTAGAACATTTTCATTACCCAGAAAAGAAGCCCTGTAAGCATCAGTAGTCCCTGTGCTCTGTTCCTCATACCTTGACCCTAGCAACCATGAACCTACACTCTGCCCACATATTTGCCTACACCGGACTCCTTCCTCTCCTATCTAACACTAACTGCCTATATTTTGACCAGTATATGGCCACACACCCCCATGCCCCTCCAAACAACCCAAGCCTCTGTTCCATTATATTTTGTCTTAAACTTCTGTTCCATTCTACCAGCTTTTTAGTGGTCACATGTAACAATGGAATTTTATTCAGCCCCTACAAAAGATAAATCTCATCATTTGCAATAACATGGGTGAACCTGGAGAACATTATGTTGCATGAAATAAGTCAGACACAGAACGACAAGTACTATACAGTCTCAGTGACAGGAGAGAAACCACATTGAGCCTCAGATTCCTTTTCAGTAAGCTGGAGGCAATGATACTTTAGTTGTTCTATGAAGAGTAAATGAGAAAAATGTTAAGAACCTAGCAGAGTGTCTGGCCTTCAAGGTTCTCAGTTGTTTCTTTAGTGGATTAGAGAGAAAGGAATTGTGTATTTTACAAAAAATTAAATGCAAACAAAATAAGAAGAAAAGGATATTAAGATATTCATACCTTAGGGCCTTTGAGGATATATCTGTCTCTATTTACACACACACACACACACACACACATTTTTGGTGGTGCTGAAGATGGAACCGAGGGCCTTGCACACACTGCACAAGTGTTCTACCACTGAGCCACAAAGCTCTTATATCTCTTTAGTTGTTTTTTTTTTTTTTTTTTGAGGAACCGAGGATCGAACTCAGGCCCTTGAGCTTGCCAGGGAAGCACTTATTCTACTGAGCCATCTCCCAGGCCCCCAAGCTCTTATATCTAAAATATCTGACACATATCACTCTTACTACATATATTTAGTTTGTCTTCCTCAATTCCCACATTGGCAGGATTTTTGCAAGCCCTCAGCAGAACGCTGTACCTTAAAAGTTTCTTGCAGTTTCAACAGTAATTTAGACAGTCTTTTCCCTACCTCACTGAAGACCTACACCTGATTTAATTACTTTTAAAGATTCCTGTTACAGTGCACCTGGAAATGGTTCTGGATCAGTGTGAGATTTCTTGAAGTGTGTTCCTGCACATCTCCCTTGGTGGGCCTGTCAGTTCTTTCATCCTTCCCTTTCCTTCCCTTGCCTTCCTTTTCCAATGCTTGGTCCAGCCATACTGCCTAAACTGTGTACCTTACTCATACATCCAAGAATATTTGGTGGAAGCACTCACTACATCTACCTAACAGCTGGGTTTTTGCCTCTGAAATGCTTCCCCACTCCATATCTCTAAGATCACATGAGAGGGTCTGTTATCTTTACTCCCTGCCCAAAGAGAATATCAACAATAGGGAAAAAAACCACTACAAAAACAATATGCAATGTATTAATTGTGGAATTTGTCCTGCTAATTTGATTATAAACTGTCTCATTGCTATTTGTTCTTCAATAAAATTAAATTAAAATAAATAGGGCCAGCCAAATCGTTCAGAGGATTGGGGGGGGGGATTCAATCCCCAGGCCCGCCATCCCAAGCCCACCCAGAGGGCCCACTGAATAGGCAATTGAGACTTGGTGTGGTGGTGCGCCCCTGTAATCCCAGCTCTTGGGAGGCTGTAAACAGGTGGATCACTACGAGTCCGACCTAGTAATGAGACCCTGAACACCCTGTAGACCCTTCCATAAAATAAAAATAGAGAATATCAACAATGATTGTGCCATCAGCCTAGATAATTCATTTTCATGTGAAGTCAGTGCCACAGATTGAATTATCACTTTAAAGAAGATATCAGTACAAAAATAATAAAGTGTAAAACCTAATATACTGTAAAAATGTACTCAAACTCAAAACAAAACAACAAGTGAAATGATTCTAATTAGCACTTTCAGTGTGGGATTTCTTCAACTCAGGCAAATGATTGCAAAATGGGAAATTGATGGCTCATACGGTGTCCTGGACAAAAAGAATCATCTTAGTTTTTGTTTCCTCAAAAATAGGTATGCTGTGTCAATGGCTAGAAGAATTGGAGCCAGAGTGTACGCCCTCCCTGAAGACCTTGTGGAAGTAAAGCCCAAAATGGTCATGACAGTGTTTGCATGTTTGATGGGCAGGGGGATGAAGCGAGTGTAAAATAATCAACCTGAATAAAAAACAAACCTTGTTCCCAGGTGCATGATTAGCAAGTCAGCTATTTTCCGGTGAAGTCCTCATGGCTTAAGGCATTCTTTATCATTTAAAGAACTAGTTTTGATTAACAAGACTAGCTCTTCATGAGATCCCCTCAGGGGAAAGAATTTTAATGAAAACAGCTTTCCTTTCCCATAGTCAGAGTTGGATTTGTCAGGCACACCTGAAATGTGCTTGTAGCCAAACTATTCTACTCTCTCCTCCTAGAATGCTGCCCTTGATATCTCTTATTGCTGTTATTTCTCTCTACATATCTTTTCCTCTTAGAATGTCCATCTATTGAGACTTGCTTAGATGATTGGAAATTAATATTATTAGGCAGTCATTTTCCTTTCCATCCCGGATGATAGTTCTTACTCAGGAACTATGGTCAGAAGGTTTTTGGATATGAGTATCCTTTGCTTACTTTGTAGTACTGAAAATTTGCCAAAGTAACTGGCTATGCAGAATGTAAGAGCTTTTCTTATTCTTTTATTCTTAAAATCAGTATCTTTTTACAGTATTCTTTCTACATGATCCTTTTTTGTACATTTAAGAATATTTTGATTACATTCAATAAGACTGCTGATTTTGCTACTTTTTTAAAGGGGTCTTCAAGTAAGTCAAAAGCATACATTGTAGGTAGAGGCAGATGTACCCTAAATTTTCATCTATCCTCTCGCACTCAAGATGTGAAGAAATGAAACATTTTGTCTTAAATCACTTGGTTCTATACATGCTTCTTTGTTTTACAACACGCATCATCAAACTCTCTCTTTAAATTTAAAATAATGTTGGACAGGACAGTTGGGGAGAGAGTGAGGTCAGAGTGTAGCCAAGTATGCTCCATGTACAATATATTTTTAATTTTACACCTACAAGAAGAAGATGTGATCACTAAAAAGTAAAAGTATATATGTAGGACTTAACGTACTCTTGCTTTGTCAAGCTGTTTGCTATAGTTTTCAAGATCATTATGTTATTCTAACTCTGAAAAGTGATGTAATCTGGTAGCAATGTAGTGTTTCAAATAAAGGCATTTACATAATAACTAGTCTCTTCTTCATGCTTGTGTCCATTATTAGTATTCGATTATTTAGCAGGTTCCTTTTGCTTGTTTCTTTGGCATAGTCTGTAAAAGAGTGTTAAATTTGAACTTTTGGAGCTGAATTAGAGGTGTTGAACCAAGAATAGTGTAAATGAGGTAAAAATAAAATCCAACTTACCAAAATTTCCTTGGCTAGGAATGTAGCTTAGTGGTAGAGCACATGCCTAGCATGCTGTGGATGATGCCTTAGGTTACATCCCCGGCACATAAAAAAATTTCCTTATCTAATTCTTCCTTTCATTTTTCCCATCTCCATTAATATTTCCTGTGTTCTCTGATATGCAGACAGTAAAACAAGGGTAGTAGAATGGCCAAGAAGAAGAAATGATTGCACGCAGATTTTCACAACCTCATCACCATTAATAGTTTAAGAGCCGGGCGTGGTGGCACACGCCTGTAATCCCAGCACTTGGGAGGCTGAGGCAGGAGGATTGTTGTGAGTTCGAGACCAGCCTGAGCTACAAAGTGAGCTTAAGGCCAGCCTGAACTGCATAGTGAGACCCTGTCTCAAAAAGACAAAAAAACAGTTTAGACTGGATAATTCTTCATGGAGGTGGGAAGAGGATTTATAGGAGGTAAAGTTGTATCATGTAGCTTGTACCCACTGGGTATCAACAGTATGTGCCAACATGTGTTGACTAAAATTATTTCTAGTCATGGCCTATTGTCAATTGTGGCACAAAATCAGCCCTAGCTGACGACCAGTGGTTTATAGTACCTGTGTAAGCCTTTGTGTGGTAAGTAATATGAAGCATACTCTTTTGAAGATTAGGTTACATGGCGATATTATGAAATGTTTTGTATTTTAATCTGAAAGTAGAAAAGACATTTCTAAATATGGTACAAATCCCTTAAAAACTGAGCAAAGGAGAGAAAATTGCAAGGTTTTTTTTTTTTTTTTCAAGCAACTAAGAACTACTCTTTTTAAAAAGCCACATTTTATGTTTTAGAGTGGCTATAGATTCAGAGCAAAACTAAGCAGAAGGTACAGATTTCCCATACAGCTCTGTCCTTGTCCCCTCAGATGTACAGCCTCCACCACTATCAACATCTTGCACTGGGTCTCTACATTTGTTACAACCAATGAATCTACGCTGGTACATCTTTATCACTCAAAGTCCATACTCTCCATTAGGGTTCCCTCTGATTTGGAGGCTTTCTCTTTTTTTTTTTTTTTTTTTTTTTTTTTTTTTTTTTTTTTTTTTTTTTTTTTTTGTAATTAGAATTGAACCTAGGACCTTATACATGCTCTCAAACTCTGCTGCTGAGCTACATCCCTCACCCTCCCTTTGGTGGTGAATATTCCATGTTGGACAGATGTATGATGACATGCATCCACCATTGCATTATCATGCAGAATAGCATTGCTGCTACAAAAATTCTTTGTGTTCTACCCATTCATCCCTCCCTCTCCCCAACCCCTAGCACTTATCTTCATAATTTTACCTTTCTAGAATAAAACAGAGTTGAAATCCTACAGTATAAAGCTTTTTTAGACTGGCTTTTCCCACTTAATAATATGCATTTTTAAAGATAAAACTACCTTTAAACAAGCCAGAGCTACCTTGTTGAGTGCAGTGGCTCGCGGGTGGAGTCCCAGCCTTTGGGAATGTAAGGCAGGATGACCACAAGTTCAAACTCAGCCTGAGCAGCTTACCAAGATCCTGTCTCAAAACAAAAAGGTGTGGAGAAGACTACCTTTAAAAAACAGTAATAGTAAACCGCATTTCTGGTTTTCTATTGATTTATGAAAGAAGGTCTCCCTACGTATTCCAGTCCTCTTTGAACTCAAGATCATTGTGATTTGGCTTCCCAAGTGCTGGAATTACAGCACATGTGTTGCATTTTTTTATCTGTCAGGTGGTAAAAATTAAGTAACAGATATTTATCTGTTACTGATTTGTTCGCTGTTTGTGGAAACAAACTGATAATCATTATCAAGCAAACCCCAGGATAACTGTCAACACTACAGCCATCAAGTATAGTTCCTTGATACATCTTATACTGTAAGGAAGGATTGGTAAAATAAGTTAAATCTATCCATATAACCACTGTTGTGGCACTCTACATAATGGCACGGAAAGAAATACTAGGAAATGGCAGTATATACATTGTGTTCATTTATGACTGTGACAAATATGTGAAGGGAGCAATTTAAAGGAGAGAAGATTTATATTGGATCCCAATTTCAAGAGAGTTCAGTGCACAGGTGGGAGACTTCATGGTTTCTGGGCCTGAGATGAGGCAAGAAACATGGAGGGAAGTTGCTCACCTCGCGGTGGCCTGCAGGTAGACAGAAAAAAGAGGCCCAGAAGGTCCACTCCCTCCAACTAGTTCCCATCTCTACAGAATGTACAACCTCCCAATCATGAGACTATGAGTTGGGAACCAAGCTTTTAGCACATGAACATCAGGAACATTTAAGATCCAAACCATAATGCTCATTTAAAAATCTTGAGGACAAAAATATATTCCCTACAACAGATACTGTGGGATTCATATTATTTTGTTTACTGAAATTCTGTATCATTGGTAACTTTTCTGTTTTATAGTCCCTTTTAAAAATAAAAAATTTAAACTCCTGCTTAGGCAGACACAGGGACCAGGGTTCAATCCCCTGGTCTGCCGTGCCTGCCCCACCCCACCCTGGGGTCGGAGAGAGGCAATTGAGGCTAGGTGGGGTGGCATGCACCTGTAATCTCAGCTCTTAGGAGGCTGAAAATAGGAGGATCATTATGAGTCCAATCTGTGTAGTGAGACCCTGTAGGCCTTGTACTAAATACATAGGGTAGGGAGAGTCAGATAAACAACAAGGATTTAGGATTTTTTTTTTTTTGTCACATTTTTATGATGTTGGGAAAACAAAAAAGGAAATTTAAAATTATTATTATTACCAGCTAGTGTTGCACACGTGTAATCCTGGCACTCTTGAGAGGTTAAGGCAAGAGGGTCGTAAGTTTGAACCCAGCTTGAGCAATTTAGCAACCTATCAAGACCCTGTCTTAAAAAAATGGCTAGAAAGTTAACTCAGTGCAAAGGCCCAGAATTGAGTCCCTAGTGCCACCTAAGGAAGAGAGAAATAACTGCCCCTGTAATCAGGAAAACCATGTACCAGAAATGTATTCAGCATAAGGAACTGAAAGAGTTACACCTACTACCCATTAGCAACATCACCAGTTGTTTACACTTGCACATACCTGCTTTGTTATGTTTTTGCTCAATTCATTGAAACCAAGTGACAAGCACCTTGACATTTCACTCCTAAATACTTCAGTATCAAATTGAGCATAGTGGGACATGCCTGTAATCCCAGTCATTGGATAGCTGAGGCAGAAAAGTTACAAATTTTGAGAAAGTCTGGTCTACACTGCAGGATCAAAGCCAGCCTAGGGTTAGGTATGCACAGGGCCCAGGGTTCCATCCCTGGCTCCGCATGCTGCACCAGCCATGCCCCCGGGTGCCCTGAGCCGGCAATGCAGTCTGGGTGCGGTAGTGTGCGCCTATAATCCCAGCACTAGGGAGGCAGAAATCAGGAGGATCACTAGGAGTCTGAGCTGTGTAGTGAGGCCCTGCACACACAGAAAAAAAGAAAAAAGCCAGCTGGGACTACAAAGAAAGACACTGTCTCACTAAACCAAATAAACACTTTCAGCATTGATCTCCTGAGAAAAACAATATTCTATATAAGTACAATAAAATTGTTGGGGCCAGGGAGAGGCCTCAGTGGAATAAGTGCTTCCCTGGCAAGTGCAAGGACCTGAGTTCAATCCCCTGTTCCACACACACACACAAAAAAAAGCAAGATTTTTCTTATTAGTTCAGTTCATTAGTACATTTTAGGTATTCACCACAATAAATTTCCCTCATATGACTGCTTTCAATGTATCACATAAGTTCTGCTATGTTACATTTGGCATTGTTCTGTAATTGTACAAACTGTCTAATTGCTTTCTTAATTTGATCTGTGACCATTTGTTGTTCATGAGGGTGTTATTTAATTTCCACATGTTTATGAAGTTCTTGTGTCTTTTCCTGTTGATTTGCACTTCCACTGCACTATGGTCTGATAATATACATGGGATAATTTCAATTAATTTACATTTATTTAATCATATTATTTGAGCTAGTATGAAGTCCGTTTTCAATAATAACCCAATATGCAGCTGAGAACAATGTGCATTCTGATGCTTTGGAGTGCAGTACTCTAGAAACATCTAAGTCCATCTGTTTAAAAGTTTGGTTTGGTTCTAATATTTCATTGTTAATATTTTGTCTAGTTGAGCTATCTAGTTGTGACAGTGGGGTACTGAGGTCCTCATTACAATTGTATTAGGGCTTACTTGATTTTTCATATCTGTTAATATTTGTTTATGTAGTTGGACACTACTAGGTGGTGCATTTCTTTTTCATCCTGAAGTTTAGTTTTTATATGTTATTCATTTTAATCAGAGAAAAACATAACATAGCAGTGAAACAGTTTCAAAACCAGTTAGCATAACAGTTACAATAATACTGGTGCATATATATTTATGACTGTCATGTCATCCTCTTGGATTGTTCTCTTTATAAAGATGTAGTGACCTTCTTTGTCTTTTTAATCAGTCTTGGATTTAAAATACGCTTTGTCTGCAAATAAAAAAGTTACCCTAGAGCTAGGGAAATATCTCAGTGGCATAAAAACCTATCTGGCAAGTGTGAGGTCTTGAATTCAATTCCTGGTACAATAAAAATAAAAGTTATCTTGTTTTCTCCTAGTTCCTCTCCCATGGAGTACTGTTTTCCATCCTTTGACTCTCAGTTTATGAATTTCTTCAATCAAATGTGTTTCTTGTATGCACCATACTGTTGGGTCTTGCTTCTTGATCTATTCTGTCAGTCTGTTTCTTTTCATCGGTGATTTGAGACCATTAACATCAGTGGTTATAACTGATATGTATTGGCAGGCGAGAATTCTACCACTGAACCACCAATGCATGTGACACTGATATGTATTGGGCCAGGGAGATGGCTCAGTGGAATAAGCACTTGCCTGGCAATCCCTGGTTCTGCCAAAAAAAAAAAAAAAAAAAAATAATAATAATAATAAATAAAAATAACTGATATGTATTGACTTATTATTGTCATGCTATTTTCCTGTTGTTGGCTCTTTTTCCTCTCTTCTGTTTAATTGCCTTACCTGGTGGATTCATTCTGCCATTAGTGGTGGAGCTGAAGTCCATCATGTCCTTCTAGAATATCCTTCAGAACATTTTTGGAGTGCTAGGTCAGTGTTCATGAATTTCCTCAAGTACTCTTTGTCATGAAAGTATCGTATTTCTCCACCAGTTTTGAAAGATAGCTTTGTAGGGTATATCAATCTGGGTTGAAGCTTGTTTTCTTTTAAGGCTTAAAATACTTATTAACACAAAAAATTACCTATAGACCTTTAAGAAGAAACAAGTAGAAAATAAAAGTTATAAAAGAATAAATTAAAACATATTAAGGGCCAGCCAAATAGCTCAACAGATTAAAACATTTATAAGCAGTCACAGGCGCACGGGGTCAATCCCCAAGGCTGCCATGCTGGCCCTGCTTCAGGGGCACTGAGACAGCGACTGAGACTGGGGTGGGGGGTTGCACCTGTAATCCCAGGTCTGTAAATAGACATATCACTCTGAGTCTGATCTAGTAGTGAGACCCTGAACACTCCGTAGACATCGTCCCTAAAAATACAGAAAAAATCCCACATATTAAAATTAAGGGCTCAGGAGATATTTAAACCTTGTCCTAAATATAGAAATTTTATTTATTTATTTATTTATTTATTTATTTATTTGGTACAGGGTCTCTGCGCAGCTCACACTCATAGTGATCCTCTTGTTTTCAGCCTCCCAAGAGCTGAGATTACAGGCACACACCACCATGCCCAGTCTCAATAGCCATCTCAGGGATACAGCACTCTAGGGATTGAACCCCAGCAGTTATGCTCTGCCTAAGCAGGCACTTTAGTCTACTGAGCTACCAGGTGGGCCCTTAAATAAATACTTTTTTAACGTTTAAAATTAAATAAATATATCTCTCACATTTGTTATAATCAGAAAAATAAAAATGAGAGTGATCACTTTCTTTCATTGAAAACTTTTTAAGAATGCAATTTCTAGGGGGCCATGGGGATGGCTTGGTGGAATAAGCGCTTCTTTGGCAAGCTCAAGGGCCTGAGTTCAATCCCCTGTTCTGACAAAAAAAAAAAAAAAAAAAAAAAGAATATAGTTTCCTCATTACGTGAGGGTATGTATCAGATACTGGTTTGTTCGTTTTTTTTTCCAGATACTGTCTATCAGCATATACATTTTTGAAGCCATTGTGAGGGAAATTTGACTATGCTGAATTTCTTTAAATCTTTTATTTATTTATTTGATACAGGGTCTCACTATGCAGCTCAGGTCATAGTGATACTCATATTTTAGCCTCCCCAGCACTGGTCTTACCACCACCTGGTCTTGGTGGCTGGCATGGCCCAGGGCTGGCACAGCATGCGGTACCAGGAATCAAACCCGCTTTCTTGCACTTGCCAGGCAGGCATTTAAAATAGGAACTATCACACACTTTGACCCAACACTTGAAGAACATTTATAAAGAACATTCACACTACATTCACTCGTAGTCAATAAGCAAATCAAACTCCTATGAATAAGCACAGAAATGTATGAATGAAATGTATAATGTCATTACTTATAGTATAAAAATCTCTATTTCAAAAAAATATTAAATTAGATAAAAATGTGATGCATTCATACAATGAAATAGCCATTAAATATTGAATTGAATATTTTGTATCACCACATAATGATTGTAAATCTATATCTCAATCTTTTTATATATTCTCAAAAGAAACAGATGAGATGGGCTGGCAAGATAGCTCAGTGGTCTAAAGCTCCTGCTTAGGCAAGCTTGGGCAAATGGGCAGGCACCACATGCTGCACCAGCCCTGCCCCCAGGGCAGGCTGAGCCGGCCACACACACAAAGAAAGATGAGCAAGGAAAATACAGATTATTATTCATTATTTCTTTAACAAAATCAGATATAACTAGTGATAATACAATATCGATCACACCTAAAAAGATGACAGTAAAAAATATATAACCAACTCAGCCTACCAGAAAAAGGTGAGAATTCCCCCAGCAGTGGCAATTTCTTATTCCTGTTACCTCAGAAACTAGGAATGAAACTAGAGCTAAAAACGTAAGGATGTGGCAAAGTACACCCAAGAAGAAGACCACCAGATCACCTTTCAAACATCAATCAGCCGGGCAATTTACTTTCCCAAATGAAAGAAACAGGCTGAAGGCTGATTCTCCGGAGAAGGTAAAATAAAACTTCTGCACAGGGGGGATGGAGTAATTTTCAGGCATACTTGAAAGCAGAGGTAAAATGAATATTGAAACCACTTTTGCAAATCCCTCTTTTCTTATTATGCTGCCAAAATGCTAGTCAGAAGTAGATAATCTTTAAAAAACAGTAATTTGGAATAATACTACAGCATGCTAACACAGGAAATGTCATAGCATACTGGACATGATATTTTTTTCAGACACAAAATTTGAACTAAAGGAATTTTACATTTAAATATGTACAAATAGCCTAAAGTCTTTGTTATTTGCTTTTAAATATAAACAAGTGCCAAGGATAACCAGAAACACAGAAAAAAAAAACTTTCAAAGGCTATGACTAGGGGCCAGGGAGATGGCTCAGTGGAATAAGTGCTTCCCTGGCAAGCGCAAGGGCCTGAGTTCAATCCCCGGTTCTGCCAAAAGAAAAAAAAAAAAGAAACAAAGGCAATGACTGAGACTAGAAGATCTACACTAAACATCAAGAAATCTACAAATATACATTAATTTTACATTTCTAATATAGCTATCTTTTTTTATTCTTCCTTAGTTATCTTAGCAAACAAAAATAATTCCACTAGTACAGAGTTAAAGACATAAGAGTAAACATACTTGTGTTCATCTGGCTACAGGTGAAAGTTTTAAGCTTTATCCAATACTTGTGATGACTGTGGCTTTTTTCTTTCTTTTCCAGAACCAGGGAGTGAACTCAGGCCCTTGCGCTTGCCAGGGAAGCACTTATTCCACTAAGCCACCTCCCCGGCCCCTGATGGCTTTTTTAAGTGCCTTTTTTTAGTGCTTTCTTTTTTGTAAAGATTTATTTATTTACATGGTACAAGGTGTTGCTACCCAACACACTTACAGTGATTTTCCTGTCTCAGCCTCCCCAGTGCTGGGCTTACAAGAGTGTGCCACCACACTGGGTCTTGGTGGCCCGTATGGCATGGGATGTGGTACTAGGGATCAATCCTGGCTTCTTAATGAAAAAAAAGAAAACTGGGTTCTTGCACTTGCCAGGCAGGTGCTTAGACTATTGAGCTATTTCTCCAGTCCTATGCTGCTTTTAAATAGAAGTTTTTACAGATTTATATATTAAGTTTTTGGTTTTTTTGTTTTTTTTAAGCGCCTCACTATGCAACTCAGACTCATAGTGATCCTCCTGATTTCTGCCTCCCTAGTGCTGGGCTTACAGCCATGCACCACCACTCCCAGGCTCCATCTCCAGCTCAGTGTGCCCATTAAACCCTGGCCCCTGTGCTTACCTAAGTAAGTGTTTAGTCCCCTGAGCTATACCGCCAGCCTTGCAGATTTATATATTGATGTGTGTTTTTATCACAAAGTGACATTAAATTTTTTTCAAGGAAACAAGGCAACGAATGCCTACAAAACCTCTCACTGTCCCTAAAGATGCATTGGTAGGGAGGAAAGAAAAATCCAAATAGCTGAATTATGCAAAAATGACAAAAGAAGAAATGAAAAATACAGATCAATAAGGTGCTTAGTAAGCTCAAAGGTGACATAATGAAACACATAATTAATTTAATAAACAAAACAAATTATGAGCCTACACAAGACCCTAATAAAAAGCCAGGTGAGCTGAACAAAACAATAAAAACAATGCATGACTAGGTAAACAAAGAATTAGAATTAATGAAAAGGGATCAAGCAGAAATCTAGGACTTACAAACTTCTATTGAAAGTATGCACAACAGAAGTGATGAATATGAGGACAGTATCAGAAGTAGAAGTCAGGGCTGATGCAGATGAGCACATAGTATAACTGAGATACCCCATAAAAACAAGGGCCTGAGTTCAATCTCTGGTTCACCCCCCCAAAAAAAAAGAGAATGCCAAAAACGGATCCAACATATGCCACAAAATGTAAAGGCTAATCAAAGATAATTTAGGGGACCAGGGAGATAGCTCAGTAGAATAAGTTCTTTCCTAGCAAGCACAAGGGCCTGTGTTCAATTCCCAGTTCTGAAAAAAAAAAAAAAAGATTATTTAGAATTAGTGAAAACTCAGAAAATAGTACTAATAGAATTAAAAATGTGTTTACAGATATCAAAACAAAAACTTGTAATATGAGGAAAGAATTTAGCCTACAGTAAGCAAGGCATATAGAATCCCAAATATCAACAATTAAAAAAGAATTTCAGGTTCCGCACGGCATAGCCATGGCCATACGCTATTCCATGGCCATGGGCCTCAAGAAGGAGCACAAGTTGACTTTTCTGGGGGGGCTGGCTCAGCCTGCCTTAAGGGCGAGTCTGGTAATGCAGGTGGAGGTGGGGATCAAACCGCAGTATCTTGCCCCTGACTTCATTTGCATGAGCAGGCACTTAAACAACGGAGCTAACCAGCAGGCCTCCCACAAGGTGACTAAGAATGTGAGCAAACCAAAGTACAGCCGCCATCGCAGAAGCCTCACCAAACCCACCAAGTTCATGCGGGACATGATCTGGGAGGTGTGAGTCTTCACCCCCCAAAAGTGGTGCACCATGGAGCTGCTCAAGGTCTCCAAGGACAAAAGTGCCCTCAGCCTGCCTTAAGTTCATCAAAAAAAGGGTGGGGACACACATCTGTGCCAAGAGGAAGCGTGAGGAGCTGAACAATGTGCTGGCTGCCATGAGGAAAGCAGCTGCCAAACCCCTCTGGAATAAAGTTTTGCAGAAAGTTAAAAAAAAAAATTATCTACAACACTTCACAGTCAAAAAAAGAATCTCAGAAATTCAGGGTCAGCCAAATAGCTCAGGGGACTAAAGCGCCTGCAAGCAGGCACAGGGGCCGCTGGTTTGATCCCTGGGCCTGTTGTGCTGGCCCTGCCCCTGGAGCACGCTGCCATGACGATTGAGAGTGGGCATGGTGGCGTGCAGCACTTGGAAGGGAGAGACTGCTCCCATTGGTGACGATGACTCATTGAAATCTGGGGGCTCGGTGTCCCCAGGTTCCTCTTCACTTTTCTATACATTCCAGTTTCACCTTTCAGCATCCAATTTCTTCCCATCAAATACCCTCACTTTAACAACAGATATTATGTGAGTCTGGCAGTTTAATTTATACTATAATCAGCTGCTCAGATGAGATTATATATTTAATACCAGCAAGCTCAGCTCTGGGGCTATAGGAGCTAAGTGTCTCCTTCAGGGTCACTCATTAAGTCACTGGTCAGGAAATTAAATACCTGAGCTCATACTAGTCTTTTGATACATTTCCAATTGACGGTAGGAAAAAACAGCCATGTTTCTTGTATTCATTAGTTTGATAAATGTGACCATAGTGCATATACATGGCCAGCCATATTCATCTTTCTTACAAGTGTCTGATTAGGAGTATCCCATAGTGATTTATATATTTTAGATTTCTGAAGTTCTTGTTCTAGAGGTCTTTTACATCCTGGTTAGGTTAATTTCTTTTTTCTTTTTTTAATGTATTTTCCTTTTTTTTTTCTTTTCTTTTATTTTATTGAAGAACAAATAGCCACAAGACAGTTTCAAATCAGACAGATTCAACAATTAATGCATTGCACATTGTTTTCGTAGTAGCTTTTTGTTCTATGAGGTGCATACATGATACTCTGTCTACAAACACTACTAGAGCTGATGCCACTAATCAATGAATTAAGAGGATGTAGCTGCATACCTATCATTTATTAAGCTGAATTATAGTACAGTTTCAATAATTAATACTTTTTACATTGTTATCTTCCTAGTGGTTATCCATAGTACAAGGAGCAGACAGGATATTCTGTACAAACACCATTGGTGCAAATCTTTCTTCTTATAGAATTATGCAGAAGTACTGCATATTTATCCTAACTGTACTGTTTATACAAACAGAGAATGGTTCTTCCTTTGTATTCCCTTTTTTTTTGTTTAGTTCTGTCAAAGATGGGTATTCTATTGTCATTCAATTATTACAGGGGCTTGAATTCAGAGAAACAATCCAATACAGTCCAGTAGTCCACAATAATAGTGGGTTATCCGAAGAAGTTGTTGACTAGAGCCGTTTACAGCTCAGCTTATTATTATGGCCATATTTTATATACCTCGTTTTTATACTTTTCTGCTGGATGGTTAAGACTGAGATAAAGCAAGATCTATATCACAAAAAGTGTAACTTTTGTATCTGATGAGGTCAGTCAAGTCCCCTCAGGGTTTATCTTCTAACCCTGTACCTCACTCTGTAGATGCTTTGTCAGTGTCAGCCATGTGGATGAGTCACGGCCATTGTCTGACCAGTTTGCTCTCTGTGAAAGCCTGAGAGAAAGTTTTCTTTCCATGTGACTCTCCTTAGGCACACTGTAGATCATCGATCACCTTCCTCTGTGGCTCCACAATCTCCCTGATCAGAAAATTTGGGGCACAGCTGAGTTCCATGATGTTACAGTACAGGTTCTCCTATGTCCTGAGTCTTCGCTGACCTTGAAAGGCCAGGGCCAAAATGTTGGCTGGCCTGGCAGCCCTTCCATTTCTCCAAATTTTGATCTGCAAACTTAGGCTGTTAACCATCTAGAAGAAAAGCTGATTAGTACCCTGCAACATATGTAGTTCAGTTTACCCTATCTGACTAAATTCTTTTTAGTTGTTGTTATACTTTTCTATTTGTATTTCTTCTTTTGATTTCTTATACTAGGGTGACTATATGATATTGAAACATGTGTGTCTGGTTTATTTCACTTATGAATATATGTTCAAGTGGCATCCACTTCAGTATAAATTCTTTAAGTTTATCATTCTTTATAGCCGAGTAATATTCCATTGCATAGAAATAGCATATATTTTTCAACCATTCCTCATGTGACAGGCATCTTGGTTGTTTCCAAGATTTTGCTATCACAAATTGTGCTGCTATAAACATAGTTACACATATGTAATTTTTTTTTCTTTTTTTAGTATTTTTTCAGGGAAGGGTCTATAGGGTGTTCAGGGTGTTGTTTCATTACCCCTTGTCTGGAGGGATTAACTCAGAACTGTTTGAGAGAATTCTAATGCTTCTCTGAGGCTGTGGCATTGGAAATCAATGTAGATTCACTTCAGGACTGAACCTCAGAACTTCCCTTTGCTTCTAGACTTATAACAAGATTCAAGGACTTGGGCCAGTGAGATAGCTCAGCAGTCTAAAGCACCTTCTTAGGCAAGTGCAGGGACCAGGTTCACCAAAAAAAGAAAAGATTCAAGCCCTGAAACTTCTCTAAGTATAACATAGAATGTATCACCTGCAAAGAGGTGTATCATGTGCTAAAAGAACTACTTCACTGTGCTAATGTTTACAAACAGAAGCTGGAGGAACCACTGGATACTAGATATGTGGGACAGTAGCATCAGGAATATGAAGTTGGATCAGTCTGAAATTATTGATGTGCCACTAGGAAAATAACATGGTAGGAAGTATTAATTACTAAATCTTTGATGTAATTCAGGTACAAAAAATAAGATATGCAAACAGCTACACTCTTCATTTACTGATAAGAGACATCTGCTATAATAATGTCTGTAAGTATAATATCATGTATGCACCTTCTATGATACCAAAACATTATGAAAAGTTTGCAATGTATTAATTTATCAAATCCATCTTGTCAAGGTATCTTAAAACTGTCTCATTGATATTTGTACTTCAATAAAATAAAAATTGAAAAAAGGGGGGCTGGAGAGATGGCTCAGTGGAATAAGCGCTTCCCTGGCAAGCAAAAAGACCTGAGTTCAATCCCCAGTTCTGCCAAAAAAAAAAAAAAAAAGAAAGAAATTATTGATGTGGACTCACTAAGCACAGAATCTGCTTTTAGTGCTGCAGCTTTGGAACTTCAAAGTATTTTTACAACTTGGTTCAATGTTTGGCAAAAATATGGATCAAGGGGTAGACCATTATAGATTAGGTAAAAATGCTGCAGTTAGGGCCGGCCAGATAGCTCAGCGGACTAAAGCACCTGCTTAGGCAGAGCGCAGCAACTAGGGTTTGATCTCCTGAGTGCTGTGCTGGCCCTGGCCTGAGGGCACCCTGACAGAGCGATTGACATTGGGCTTACGCCTGCAATCCCAGCACTTGGGAGGCTGAAAATAAGAGGATCACTATGACTGAGATGTGCTCAGTGAGACCCTGTAGACCCTTTACTAAATACATGTTTAAAAATGCTGCAATTGCCTTTGTTTATTGTAGAGGAGAGAGAGAGAAGAGAGAGGGGGGAAGGAGGAAGGAGGGAGAGAGATTCAAAAGCTTAGAGCAGGGTGAAGAAGATAGCTCACTGGTATAAGTGCATGAGACAAGTGCAAGATCCTGAGTTTGATCTCCAGTACCAAAAATTTTTTTAAAAGCTTAGAGCAATTGGAATGTTACAGTGGCTTTGTCATTTGAGACCTTTTTGCCCAGTCTGAAAAGGTCCTTAATACCTTAGTCCCAACATCCCTGAAAAGCACAACTATTACTCTTTTGCATAGAGCAGACCACATGGGGAGCCCTGGGATCACTGCACCAGCGGATGGGAATGGAGGAGCTGGACCCCAGGGTGACAGGTGCCAAGTGGCTGCAGTGAACCGCATGAGCAGTTGATCGTGTGAATCAATTCTTAAAAAAATGTTTTATAGATAGATATCGATCTCCTGTTGATTCCATTTCTTTTAAGCACCCTAATCCACTCCATAAAATCAAAATAAGTTGCACAAGTTGTGCCTCTGTAAACAGAGTATACTTTTTAATGAAAGCACAAAAATCTTCCTCTGGTGATTACAATTTCTTTAGCAATTAATGCTATGGTATGAATGTTTCTGTGCCTGCAAAAAGAAACTAAATTTCTACAGTTATTAAGTGCTCAAGGATGTTAGCAGGTGACTAAATTATGAGAACCTGGCTCTTATGGTTTTTGTTGTTGTTTTATATCTGGAATGGAACTCAGGACCTTGTACTTGTCAGGCAGACACTGTACCACTGAGATGTCTCTCCATCCCCAAGGACTCTGCTCTTATGAGTGGGGATATTACCTTTATAAAACAAACTTCATATCCTTATAAAACAACTTTCTCTTTTCCACTATGCAAGGACTGAACAGAAGGTATCAGCTCTGAAGCAGGGAACAAGCCTTCATAAGTCACCAAATCTGTTGGTGTCTTCATCTTAGACTTCCCTATCTCCATATCTATGATCAGTTTCTGCTTATAAATTTTCCAGCCTAAGGTATGTTTTATACAGCAGTCAAAATGGAATTAGACATTTACTTTACTATTATTAGCTATCTTTTGCTTTACCAAATGTGTCCACTAGAGGGTAGCATTTGATTAGAATAGCATGGGACTTTTATTTTTTTTTTTTTATTTTTATTTTTTTTTATGTTACAAAAGTGTGAAATATTTATTAAAAATTAGTGTTCTTGAGCCAACTCCTCAGCCCCTAGTGTTCTGATTATACAAAATTTCTTAACCTTCTCAAATGTAATCATAAGATTTTCTTGTTTTTGAGCCAGGATCTTACTGTGCAGTCCAAACTGGCTTTGAACTCACTATGTAACCCAGGCTGGCCTCAAACTCAACTGCAGGCAAACTCTCCTGCCTCAGCCTCCCAAGGGCTGAGATTATGTGTATGCACCACCACAACCAACTAATCTGAGGAAGCTTGCCTGCTAGCATAGCCCATTTGGGACAGAAATACTTCTCTCTGTGTAGCAGTGCTTCATATTACATTGAATGACAGACAAATG
>PVKA01005211.1:0-92332 GCA_004027165.1 Ctenomys sociabilis | reverse complement strand
TTGGTAGCAACCGCAAAGTCGTTTGTGGGGCCTCTGACATGACACATGAAGAGATGGGGTATAGAGGGCCAAGCTGGGAGGGGACCCTCCTAAGGCACAGTCCCACTTTGACAACCAACACCCAAGCAGGAACCCAGAGCTCCCAGGGCAAGGCCCAGGGCTTCCTCAGGGGTCTCACATTCCTCTACAGCCTGGTGGATCCACTTACTCTAAACACAATGTTTACCACGTCTTCCAGCTCAGCCTGTGCTGGCGTAATACTGCCCCCCCAACCCCCTGAAAACAAATTAAAAACAGGAAAACTCCATCCAAGCCATGTGTCTGCAGTGGCAGCAGGGTAGTGTCAGATTGCTAGGCAACCCCAGGCGATCCTGGGGGAAGAAGTCCAGGCAGAGCCAGTGCCACAGACTCAGGGCTCCCGGCCTTTTTGTGCAAATGTGCTTGGCCCCATCTGAGCAGGAGTCCTGAGAGGAAGGAGACGAAAGCGGCGTCCACTGGCAGAGCGCACATCCTTTGGACAAATGGATTCTCGGGAGGATAAAGAAGAGCGGGGAGCCCACGTGATAAACATCTGGAAACACACAGGAAAAATCAGTCTGATTCCTCTGTTTCCCAAGGTCCAGGTGTTTAGAATTGTGCAGGCAAAACGTCTGAATTTTAATGGGTTCTTTCCCTGGTTCCTGCATCACCTTCAGCAAGAAGCAAATGTAAACTAGGTTCATAAGCCTGAAGAGAGACAAGGAGGAGGAGGAGAAATGAAAGAGACCCTGGGCGAGGATGCGGGGAAATGGAGCCGGAAGATAATGAGAGCCCGAGACTGGCTCTGAGCTCCCAGGAGTGAGATGCGTCGTCCTGACAGCTCCAGCCAGGCCCTAATCTCATTAAAATGGCCATGGATGTTAAAATATTGAGGATGAACATCAAATACTTTTAAAAGGAAAAGGTGGGGGACACGGCATTGTGAAAAAACAGCAAGAATTTCCCTTTTGATTTTTAAGATCCTCAGAGCTGAGAGGGTAAAACCTAGAGAGCTTGCACTGAGGACAGAGACTGCCGGGGTCAGAGACAGAAGGACAGATCAGGGTCCTGTGGCTGTCGCTACAAAGTGTCAGTAAAATCAGTGGCCTAATCCCAGTACTATGGGAGGCTGAGGCAGGAGGATCCCAAGTTTTAACCCAGCCTGGGCAACTTAGTAAGTTAGCATTACCCCAGCTTAAAATGTTAAAGGTTGGCAGTGTAGCTCAGTGCAAAGGCTCTGAGTTCTAGTCCCAGTACCACAAAGCAAAGACACAAAACCCAGAAACATATTTCCTCGAAATTCTGGAGGTCAGAAGTCCAAAATGAAGGGCCAGTAAGATAGCTCAGCAGACTAAGCGCCTGCTTTGGCAAGTGCAGGGGCCAGGATTAGATCCCCAGTCAGGCCAGCCACAACCCTGGGACATACTGACCCTGCGAATGAGTCCAAGCATGGTGGCGCAAGCCTGTAATCCCAGCTCTGGGGAGGCTGAAAACAGGAGGATCACTACAAGTCCAAGCTGCATAGTAAGACCCTGTACCAAATATATAAATGGGAAAAAAAAAATCTAAAATGAAAATGTCAACAGGGCCAAGATCCCTGAAAAGGTACTTAGGGAGAATCTATCCCCCGCTCCCCATCTAAGCTTCCAGTCCCTCAGCTCCCCCTTGGCTTCAGTCTTCATGTGGCCTTCATGTGACATCTGCTTCCCCAAATAAAAATACCAGCCACTGGATTTAGGACCCACAGCAGCCCTGCATGACTCCATCTTAATCACCTAGGCTTGCCTGAGCCTTATTTCCAAATAAGGCCACCTTCCGAAGATCTAGTAGGTGGGAACTGGGGCGCCCGCCCTTCCATCGCTACAAGCATTTTGTTAACGGACACAGACAAGTCTGTCTGATCTGTCTTATCATTCCCAACCTTCAGGGCACTCATTGCCCGGGGTCTGCCCTGGCAGGAGACAGTCACCACTTCTGTGACAGCCACTGCAAGCCCTGCAGAGTTGGAAAGTGCCCTCCCCTTTGGTGCCCGACCTGGCTCTGGTTTCTGGAGTGGTACAGGAGGAGGGGAATGGTGACCATGGCTCCTCCTTTGCACCATCAGGCCTCATGGACTCAGGCACACACATGCACACCTAACCACACCCGTGAATGTGCAAAAAGGCACACCCAGGTATGTGCAGCACACACAGTCAGGCAGCTGTCTCTCAGATGACCCCTGCCCACCTGGGTGCCTCCTGAAATTGCATGAGCTCCTTAGAGGACCCGTGTGGTTAGCATGGGTCCAATGGTGGCAGTTGCCTCCTAGATGGGTTTTCTGCTCACCTACCCTCTGCTGACCCAACCACACACATTCTCCACTCCAGATGCTGCTTCCACACCATTCCTGGACACCTGTGTCCAGAGTGCTCCCCCTACTCCTGGGAAGCTTAACCCTGGGGCTCCTGTCTTTTGCATCGGTTCTGCCATCTGACCCATCAGCATGTCTTGTGCCTGAGTTGTTCCCACATTGAAACTATAGTGAAGAGCTTGACCTAAGCCCTGGGTGGAGCAGGACAGGACTGAGCCTGCCTGCCAGAGGGTTCCCCTAGAGAGGACAAAGACACTTCTGTTTCCCTAGTGACCTTGACAGGTCCAAGCCAGCTGTAAACGTATCTGGTTGGCAAAATCTGGGCCTCACAGCTGACCCCAGCTGCGAGAGACTGAGAGAGTGTGCACCCTTCATTTCCAGCTCCTACAGGAGAGGAACTCTGTACCACACCAAGAGAAGCATCCCTGGAGCCCATCAGATAGCCAGGGGAGGCAGGATCCAGGCTCATGGCCGTGCCCACCAGAAAAGTCTGTCTAAATCAGGAGCTGATCTGAGAGTGAACTTGTTCTGGTACCTGGTATAATCTCAGTCTTCTACATTCTTCATCTCCTTCCCAGGCTTCCATAGCCACTCCACTGTCCCAGGCTACTGTACTTCAGGTGATCTGGAAAGAGAAGGCTGGTGGCCTGCAGTTCACAGGAAACCCCCTGGTCAGAGGCATTCCTATCCTGAGAAGCATCCATGTGGTTGCACATAGCCATAGTATGTTCTTCTTTCACCACTAAGCGATATTCTATTTGGTATGTGCTATACTTGGCATAGCCATAATTGGTGTACATTTAAGTTAATTCCAGATTATAACTGTAATAAACTAATCTTCCATGAACATTCACATGAGCCTGTGTCTTTTATGCTTTTCGGAGTTTTTTGGTGGGGGCAAGCTCAGGTTGCCTTAAGGGTATGTCTGGTGGGGCATGCGGAGCTGGGGATCAAACCACAGTCCTCTAGACCTGACTGAGTTTGCCTAAGTAGGCACTTTAAACAATGATCTAGGGGCTGGGGAGATGGCTCAGTGGAGTGAGCGCTTCCCTGGCAAGCGCAAGGGCCTGAGTTCAATCCCCAGTTCCGAAAAAAAAAAAAAAAAAAAAACCTGAGCTAACCCCACAAGCTCCCTTTATGTTTTAAAGCATACAAAGTTAGCACAAATAAGCATCAGGCCTCCTCTTGCCCATCTCTCATCCATTCACCCTCCCCGACACACATGGGGCCAGGAAGTAAAGGGTAAAAGGATCACAGCCAGGAGACTTCCACAAGAGGAACTAGCCTCTTCTAACAGTGCACACACACACAACTGATGCCAGCCTGGTCAACAGACACTTCCTGTCCAGCTCACACAGCTTCCCTTGCAGCTAGGTTATAATCACATGGTTGTGTTTACTCAACAGCATGGAAAAGAATGTGACACCTACAGGCCCAGATAATGTCTTCAGGGGAGAAGGGCATGTCACACTTTCTCCTCCAGAGCCTTGGTTGGATTTTTTGGTACTGAGAATCAAACTCAGGACTTCACATTTGCCAGGCAAGCACTGTGCCACGGAGCTATATCCTCAGCCCTCCCCCAGAGGCTTGTACCACAGAGAATCATGAGTTATCTTGGACTAAACATGGGTGGGTAACACCCTAAGCATGGGGAACACTGAGAAGAAAGGGCTCAGGACTCCAGAGAACCTTTCTTTGACAGCTACTTCAAAGAAAATTCATTTCCATCCCACTGAACACTCTACTCTTAGAATTGGCCGTGAAAAAAAAAAAAAAAAAAAAGAATTGGCCGTGCATTCAGCCACATTTGTATCCTTACCCAAATGATTTTTCCATCTGGATAAAACTTCAAGGTCAGCTGACTACATGATGCTTTTGACATCTCACCAAGTGCCACATGAAAATAAGGAGAAGGTCCCACACCATCTTCATGGACAATGTCGTCATTGACCCCATGGAAGCTGCACTCATGTGGCATCTCCTTCCTTCCTTAATTCAAGGAATTACGTGTGCGAGCCATTGTCCCCTGCCCTCACCCACAAGAGATGTCATGGAGAAGCAGATGGAGAGACAACTCACTGACCATGTCACATGGCAAGTACTCTAAGAAAAACACAAGGAAACACTCCACCCACAGAGGGAATCTCGCCATCGTCTGTCAATATTTTTGTCCATAGCCCCACACATTAACACGGCCGTCATCTCCTCCAATGCTATCTTTAAATACCAAAGATGGGCACATATGCTGAGAGGGACCACAGCCTGCAGGGACTTGAAGGGTCACCTCACAAAAGAAGACTTAAAATGACCCACTGCAGAAAAAAAATATATATATATAACATCTCACAGTCACCAAAGCAATGCAAATCAAAACAAAAACACACTTCCATACCCTCCCACCTCCCTTGTCAGTCTTTGAAAACGCTGATTACCCCTGGTGCGTCTGGGTTGCTGGGAAGTGACCTCTCACACACGCGCTGGTGGGATTCCAAGTCACCCTCAGCTTTCTGGAGGGCAGACTGGCACACAGATCAAAAGCTCTGAAAATGCGTTTAACCTTTCACTCAGCAATTCCACTTGCAGGAATTTACCCTAAGGAGAATCTCAGGAACACATGCAAAGATTTATCTTGAAAGATTAATGTACTAGAATATTTGCAACATTGCTTATAACATCAAAAGACTGAAAACAAACTAAACCATCTAACTCTAGGGTACTTGGTAAATAATTTGTGCACTCATTAAGACTCCTATTGTAGAAGAATACTGAATACCATAGCAAGGGGTTTGTAAAGCACCAAATGAACAGGTTTAAGAAGCCCAATGTACTGAAATTCCAAATATATTCACAGACCTCTCAACAAGGCCAGAAGGACATGCTCCCAGGGCTGGCAGCCATTGCCTTTCTGCCAGGGGAAAACGGGTGATCTAGTGTTTTCTTTTTTGAATTGCATATTCTACGTATATTATGTTGGCTCTGAGTTGTATCTAAAATCAAGAAAAACACAAGTAGTTTTTTTTGTTTGTTTGTTTGTTTGTTTGTTTGTTTGTTTGTTTGTTTTTGTCTTTTTGAGACAGGGTCTCACTATGCAGTTCAGGCTGGCCTTAAGCTCACTTTGTAGCTCAGGCTGGTCTCGAACTCACAACAATCCTCCTGCCTCAGCCTCCCGAATGCTGGGATTACAGGCATGCGCCACCATGCCTGGCTAACACAAGTAGTTTTTAAAAATTTGATCAGAAATATTACAGAGGCCATTTATTCCCCCATGTCCCAAGAAAAGGAAGGGAAGGTGGACTAGAACGCAGCTCCCAGTAAATGTGGAGATCGACCTGAAAATGTTTTACATGCTCAGGAACTCAGGTGGGTCCTCTTATCATCAGCTGGGAAGCCCACAGAGCAAGCATCTTAGAAAAAGGGGTCAGCAGGGTATAGAGCCCCTCCAGTGTGGGCTGGAGACAGCGCTAATTATGCAAATAACTCACTGCCCAGTCGGGGACACTTTCTGTTGCTGTTGTGGCTTTTATTTGTCCCTTAGTGGCCAGAGTCAACCCATGCTGCAAAGGAAAGGACAAGGGACAGTCTTGTTCATCCAGGAAAGACCAAGGGACAGCCTCGCTCATCCTGGGAGGAATGCCCATCACACATCATCTGACCTGACCTCTTGACTGCTCCTTTCCCGATTATGTCTTCCTCTGCTGGCCTCATGCAGCAGGGAGGTTTCCCCACACTGCAGTTGCAGATGGATGCTGTAGGGACATTTCTTACCCTCCAACTGACTTTCAGGAGCCCCCACGAGGAGGTCACTCTCTGAACCCAAGTTCTGGAAACTTCACCATTACTAGATAAGTCCTTTTAAAGATTATAAGTCAGGAGATAACTGATGGTTGGTATTTATTGGGGCCTCTTATGAGATGGGCACCTAATGAGTATTTTCTCATTTAACTCTCAGAATAATATCCTAGGGTCAGCCTTCTTGTCCCCAGGTTTCAGGTAAGGAAAGTGTCTGAGATGAGCAATACTCAAGGTTTCCCTGGGGAAAAAGGACAGGAAGAGCACAGGACAGAGGCCACTGTCTTCTAATGGCACAGACAGGGGTCTCTACTGCTGCTGACATGTGGCTCCTGCATTCAGAGTTACCTGGGAGACTATAAAAGTGGATGTCCAGCCAGCAACCTACACCAGGTACAGCTGGCCCACCAGGACAGGACTCTGAGGGCAGGACACGCAGCCTCCCCAGGGGCACCAGTGTGCACCTCCTCCAGGAATCAGAGAAGATTCTGTACTGCCATGTGTGGAGAAAGAACCCTCTGGGCTTTGCATCACCTCATGCATCCTGGACTTTTCAAGAGATAGTGCAGGGTTTGTGGATCTAAAGGGTGTGTTCCCTGGGGCAAGAACATGATGTGGGCAGTGAGGAGACCCTGGGCAGAAAACTAACTCCCCTTAAGTCACGATGGATGCAGCCAAATTTGGAGGTGGCCAAAGATCCAGACCTGAGCTTACAAGCTGAGGCTGGGATGCAGGAAGGGGCAGCATCCTTCAGGGATCCTACCTGCCCTTCTGAGACTAGGACCTTCCAGCCCAAGGAGCCAGGGTCTGGGTTCTCAGTGCCAGGCTGGGGTACAAGAGGGAGGGACCAAAACACCATGGGAACCACAGAGCCACACCCTGCTCAAAGCTTTACCTCATCACAGCAGCTCCTAGGCACCACTACTCATGTCTGGCCATGTCTGTGACCTCTCCAGTGAGCTGTTTTTATGCTCAGCATGGATGCCAGCGCACCACAAGGCTGCTCGAGTCTTCTAGGGCCTCAGGCAGGGTGACGCAAGATGAATGCTGGATGGGATTGGTTTTCGTGCCTCTGGTGACAAACATGGATGAGCTGCCCTCCCTCCTTCCACCAGAGAAAGAATGCCAGCTCACTGGGGTCCCAGAACTGCCACATATAAACTGCCCTATGTGGTAGGGCAGACCACTCAGGTGCTCACTGGCCCACTTGTCAAGAATACATGAGCAGACCTCAAAGCTCTATACACTGCTGTCCCCCCCCCAGGCTCTGGACACCCAGAAGCTGGCACACTGGGCAACTGCAGCCAGGAGTGGCAGTCCACCACACACACCACCAGCACACAGCCTCCTTCCCCACAAACACAACATTGCAGAAACCAAGAGACAACTCTATTGGGAGAACAAGAGCTAATTAAATTTACTGGGATCACTGAAGAGGAAATTATTTAATATTCTGAACAGAATTTAATATTTGAAAGCATGAACAGCCTTGATTCGTCATAGAGGGGTTCTCCACCACCCTGGGGGTCACAGCTAGCAGGAGCCGCATTTCAATCCAAGTGAGGGGATGGATAGCAGGAAGGGCTGGGTGTTCCTGGACCTACAGAGCATGACAGGCAGGCTCAGCTGGGATGGAAGGCTGAGTGCCCCTGGAATGCTGGACAGTTCTGCTCTGTGCCACAGAGTGGCTGGTGTCTCTGCAGTGAGCAGACAGTCATTCCCTGTGGTGCCTCTGACCTCAGCCTGCATTCCTTGCTGCTGTCGGCCACCCAGGGTCACTGCTGACTGAGTGTGCATCTGAATGAGAGACCAGAGGACCACTGTCGTCTTTTGAACACAGGTCTGGTTCTCAGGCAGAAGCAGAAGAGAGACGGGATATTTCTGCCAAGAGTCAAGATGCCAAGGTGGGATCCAGCAGGGAGCTCCGCTCCAGAATGAGCCTTAAAGGAGCTACCACAGCTATGCTTGATGCCCTATGCTGCTCCCGGATGGTCACAGCGAGGCCTCCAGGAGGGTCCAGAACTTGAGTTCCGCAGACTCCCAGCTCAGAGAGCTGAGATGCAGTGCCCGCGCCCTGCTGACAGAGCAGCCTCCCCAGAGACCACCTTGGGACCCACGCCACAGGCACATCAGCACTGCAGCTGGGCCACCACCGTGTAGAGATGTGCTGGGGTCACGCGGCACTGTGGGTGATGCTCAGGAGGACCAGCTATAGAGGAAACAATGAGAACGGTGGGCCTGGGGTGCCGTCGGGGCTGGGGACTGGCGCTCAGCCACCCAAAGCATGAGCTGTGTAGAGCTCTTCAGGTCACTAGGCCAGGAGAACAGGCTATCGAGCTCAGCTCGCTGCTGGTGAGGGGGAGATGAAGCCCCACCTGGCTAGGTGAGGAGGAGACATGTTTAAAATTTGCAGCCAAAGGCTAAGAAGGTGAAAAGCACATGAGTTCCCCTAACTTTGGGCATCAGGTCTGGGGGTGGGGTAGCAATGGGTAGCCCCAGAATCCAAAAACTGGAGCCCCTTCATACCTATTCTGTGCCACTATGGAGCAGGAAAGCCTCAGGTTCCTCCCTTCAGCCCTATCCCCTGACCATGCCAGTCCATCTTAACTGTCAGTTTGACTGAGAGACTCCTGCAGAGGAGATTGGGTCAGAAGGGTGATGCACACCTGCACAGAGTAATCCATTGATATTCACAGCTGAGTGTGTTGTGGAAGCCAGAGGAGATGGGCCCCTGAGCCCTGCCTGTGGAAGGTGTCTCTCTTGAAAATGCTTTCCATGAAGAGAGTAACTTTGCTTCACCACAGCCTTCTGCTGTGCTGGTCTGCTCTGGAAACAGCCAGCCATGGACTGAGCCCTCTGCAAAGGTAAGCCATTAAGTCTCTCCTCTCTTAAATTGGGAGTAGCAAGTGTTTTTTTGCCAGTGATGAAAAGCTAATGCACCTCTTCTTGCCCACTCCATCTCAGGGACTCAAAAGCCTCCCGCTCCACTGTTCAAGGGGGCACTCCATGTCCAAAGTGGGCTTCCTGGGCCTCCTTCCAGGGGCAGCATTCAGCCCTTGAGTCTTGCTCAATCCCCAGTACTGCCTCTGGACCCCAGAATACTCCCACAGCCCTTCAATGGTGGCATTGAAGCTCTTCTGGTCACCACAGGGAACAGACATAGGAGGCACAGCCACCCTATGGAGCCTCTGGGGCTGCTGACTAGCTCTCCCTGAAGCCAAAGAGGGGCTGGTAGGGGAGGAGGGCTGGGCTCAAAAGACCTACAGACTGGTAGTCCTGCTACCCACCTGTCACAGTCTGTGTCCTTGAACTTCACTTCTATTTCGTCAACTATAAATTTTGCACAGGCATCAACAATCCCTAAGGCTTCTCCCAGCTCTAAAAGTGTCTGCTGCTGTGATTGAGGGCTTAGCTATGAGGCGTGGCTGAGGCAGGCCCAGCGGTTGGAGGGCTAGAGCAGATGGGGACGGCTTCCTCTCATGTTCAGCTCCAACACGAGGGACCATTTGCTTGAAAGTACCAGGTGGCAACATGGCCTGCCTCTCCCAGCAGCCCTGGAGCCTGTTCCTGGGGGCTCTGCTCACAGGGGACAGCCACATTTGCCCCCGCGTCCCCCCAAGCTAGCTCCCGGGGCCAAAGCATGAATCTCGGGAGATTTAGGAAGTCACTGTCACCAGGCAGGGACATGATGGAAGATTTTAAAGTCTTAGAGTGCAGATGCACTCTGCATTACACTATATATATATATATATATATATATATATATATATATATATATATATAATATTAAAGTTATAAAATATATGATAAAGTTATATATCATGAAGTTATTATATATAATAAACAGTTAATGAGAGATTTGTATAGAGAAAATGATGAATTTCCTTCACATACAAAAAGTTATACAAAATTAGTGATTAAAAAAAATAGAAAAAGAGCCACTTCTCAAAAAAAACACAAATGACCATAAACTAAGAAAAGGTGTCAGTCTTAATTACAGGGCTCCTCAAGAGCAAGACACGAGGATTAAGTCAAAATGTTTAGTGCAATCTGATAAAGAGCAAGGGCTGAGTTAAAAGACGTCTTCTGATTCAGTAGATGGGACTATACATTGGTAAAAGCCTTGTATGGAAGGGATACTTGATATTTATTAGTTTTTAAATGCATGCGACCTAACTGTCACTTGAAAAACTCCATGCCACCAACCTATCTTCCCAAGAAAGCCGAGATGCACACATGACCCGTAAGTGCGACTGTGTCTATGGCAGAAGGACATAAGCTGAGAAGGGAGGCACCCTCCAGTCCAGAAGCAGGTTGTGGCACGTCACCTGAGGACACTGTGGTTTAAAACAAGGCAGAGCTATGACCCTGTCTCAGTAACTTTCCTTGTTGCTGACACAACGCCTGACAGCCACAGCTTAATGAAGGAGAGGCCTGTTTTGGCTCCTGGTTTGTAGCAGTTTCAGTCCACAGTCAGCTGTCTTCAGGGCAGAAGTGCCTTTGTGGAAGGCCCTGGGTGGCTGTGAGCTGCTTGTGGCAGGGTGACCTGGAAGCAGAGAGAGTGAAAGCACCAGAGGAGAAAGGCAACCCCTTCCAGAAGAGGCCCCAGGTAACCCCTTCCAGAGGAGACCCCCAGGGACCCGCCTCTTCCTACTGGGCCCCTCTCCTGACAGCAGGTCAGCTATGCGCCCCATAACCCAATCACCTTCTAAAAGTCCTGCCTTTAAGTTCATGAGGCTTTGAAGGAATTCAGATATGCACCATGATACACATCAGGTCCATAATATAGTGTAAATGAAAATAAAACTGAACAAAATATACATAAAATCCCATTTATGGGGATGGGGTGGGAATGTGTAATGACATAATAGAGTACTAAAATATAGTTATAATACCAAAATAATACATATCTGGAAAAAAAACTTGTATAAATATTATGCTAAATTTGTTTAGCATAATATTTATACAAGCCCACTTTTGACAGGTGTAGACAAAGGAAGTGTTGTAGAAAGAAAAAATCATGATGTGTGTGTATAGACAGTACAGTTGGGATAGATAACACTGTGCTTCTACATAATTCTATGATAGGCAAGATCTGCACTAATGGTGGTTGGACAGGATATTATGTCAGCTTTTAATGCTATGGTCATCCACTAGGTAAATAATTATTGAATTTTTGATATAATTCAGCTATAAAAAACCTGTAAATATAATATCATGTATGCACCTTGTACAATACCAAAACGTTATGAAAGCAGTTTGCAATGTATTAATTCATCGACTCGGTTAAGGTGTTTTGAAACTGTCTGATTGACATTTGTATTTTAATAAAATAAAAATAAATGGAAAAAAAAAGAGAGGAAAAATAAATAAATAAATAAATAAATAAATTTGTTAAGGTATCACGAGATGAATGCAAGTTGCCTGTGGCCTCTACAAGAACAAGTGGTGCTCAAAGTGGTGGCTGTTGGCTTCCAGACTGTCATTAGTACAGTGAGCTGTCAAAGCACATATATATTTTTGAAATTATATATAAATTTCCAGAAAATAATCCTGAACAACTTTATCACTGGACCACGGGAATGGGGCTTCAAGAAGGCAGATCAGCCAAAGAGCTCTTGATTCCTGCTTTATAACTTGTCTATATTGCTCTGTTTTTGCCATGAGCAAATACTTACTTTATAGAAAACTGGCTTTAAAGGAGATTTTTGCTTTAAAATAGTTTTAAGAGTGAAAGTGAGGAGTTTTTGTATGTTATTGAAGACAAGTTATCATCAGCATAAAGTAGATGGTTACAACCGTAAGACATCCTTGTAAGCACAACACAAAGGGAAATCCTCAGGTAGACACGCAAACAGTAAACAGCAAGGGATCAAAGAATACCATCGTTGATGATCACCAAATCATAGTGCAAAATAACCAGAAAGGAAAGGAATAAAGGAACTGCCAAAGAGTCAGGATACAATTAATGAAATGGCAAGCATAAGTCTTCCATATTAAGAATTCCTTTAAGTGTAAATGGATTAAATTCTCCAGCAAAAGATAGGGTGGCTGAATGGATTTTAAAAGGAGCAACACCCAGTCACTCAGAGCAGTACACGTCTGTGATTCCAGCACCGTAGGAGGCTGAGGCAGGAGGATCACAAGCATAACTCAGTGTGAAGTTCCTGTTTTCATTTCCCAGTAACACGTACACACACACACACACACACACACACACACACACACACACACACACAGAGAGAGAATCAAGATCAAACAATCTGCTGCCTCCCAAGGACATACTTCGGCTTTAAGGACACAAAAAAAGGCTGAAAGTGGAGATGTGAGAAAATTCTCCATGCAAACGGAAAATAAAGGGAACAGAGGTGGTGATGCGTATTTCAAACAAAATAAACTTTAGTCCCAAAGCTCACAAGAAACGATGATGATCATTAATGTTAAAGAGGCTAATTGAACAGGAAGACATAATAACAATAAACACACACATATCCAACATCAAAACATCTAAATATACAAAACAATCGCTAGCAGATCTGAAATGAGAAGGATAAAAACACAACAATAGTAGGAGAGGTTGATGCCCTGATCTGTGCAGTGAACAGAGAGGAAATCAACAGGAAGGTGGCTGAGCTGAGCCGTGGCACAGGCCAAGCAGACCCGGCAGACGTGTGTGGGACATCCCAGCAAAAGCAGCCAAAGGCACATTCTTCTCAAGTGCACAAGAAACACTTCCAAGATGTGACAATTGTCCTTTAGCAACAAAAGAGTTAAAACCCTCGACAGCAAAATCTCCCCATTAAAGCAATCCTGCCCCGCACCCCACAAATGCCCAGCAGTCATAGCTAAGGCACTAATACTGTCTAAAACTAGCCTGAGGTAAATGTACATCTCTCCCCCAGTGAGAAGCGACCTTCCAAACCCAAGTAAGTCAAGTTTTCAACTTGCAACTTTGATGTACAATTTTAGATATCATGCAGGTGTTCCTAAAACATTAACAATTCTGGAACCCCAGAATTTGCATTTCTGAGATGGCTACACTCACCAGCCCAGGCTCTTTCCCATGTCTTTGGTCCCTTATAAAAACCCCAACCTCTCAACCCGACAAGTGGCTCCTCTCTTGAAACTCTCCTGCTGCCCTGCTTGACAGAGCCCTCTAAGGGGGCTCTTGCCATCCCCACATTCCTTGCCTGTTGCGTTCTGCTACTGCCCACATCCCCAGCCACGCATCCACATCTCACAAGGTGCAGGGCACATGCGGGACCAGGAAACACCCTAACAGATTCAAGAAGGTCAAAGTCACTCCGGTCTTCTTTTCCAACCACAATGGAGTGAAACTAGGAATCAACACAAATAAGAAAACAATCATGTTCACAGGGATCAAAATGACCACAATTCCATGAACAAGATTGGAAAGAACCCACCAAATAAGGCAAACAAACACAGGAAAATAAGAGGTATACTAAAGCAGACTTTCAGTTATTCTTTTGTATACAGCAGCAAAATATTTCCATCAACATACTCTACAAATGGATTTCTCCTGAACCCCATGGGGCATGATTCTATCCAGGTCTACAGGGTGGATATCAAGGAAATAGCAGTAGCTCAGTCCCACAAGTGACACCTGGCCACCAATAAGCATCATGGACACTGTCCACGTCCACCTCATACTAGAACTTTGTGCAATATCCTATCCCCAAACTGTTAGAAGTGCTGGTCACATATTTGCCATTCCAGTATTTATCTTATCTTTTATTCTTAGTAATTCTTTACTATCATGAAATTTTCTTCTTAGTTTAATTGTTTTGACGTATTAAATTTTTAATTAATATTTAATTTTCTGAATATTATTTAATCTTAATTTTTGTTTTAAGACATACTATATCTTTGACTTACAATCTGCTTAAGAGACATGGTCTGATATTTTCTCCTAGTTCTTTAAAAAGTGTGTTTCCATTTCCACCGACTTTATATTACTTCCTCCTTGTCTTTTACACACACACACACATGAAAAAATATGTAAATAAGCTGGTATAAGACTGATACTGTTATGTAGAAATCTTCAGTGACCTTTTAAATGGGTTCATCTATTTTACACAGTCCTGCATACCTATCACTTTGAGAGCTCTTTATTCTTTATCCAGGACCATACAGCAACTTCTCTTGCCTTCTGGATTGTGCTCTTTGTTATTTCCTATATGCTACATCTGGAGGTATTAGAATATTTCATGTTTGTATAACTGGAAAATATTTTACTTTTAGTTTTCAAAGTATGTTTGCTAAGTATAAAATTCAATGAGGACAGATTTTTTTTTTTTTTGTTTCAGTCTTTTAATTAGTAGAGTTTCTTACACACTTGGTCTTTCTTTTTTCTTTCTAATGTAAAATAAGATGTTATTTAATTTTGTTCTTCCAGAGCTAATTTTTTATATGTATATACTTTAATGATTTTTTTTTCTTTACAATAAGTTTTGGACAGTTTCATTTTTGTGTATCTTGGTCTGATTTTATTCAAATTTCTGTGCAAAAGGTTTATTTTTCTTGGAAATGTGCTATAATTTCAGCTAAATTCAGAAATTTTAAATCTTTAAATATTTATTGCCTACCCCTTCCTACTTTGATAATTCTAATTATATGAATATTAAGTTTCTTGATTTTGGCACAGAGTGAACTATTATATGACTGATCTGTAAATTCTTCACTTTTTATTTTGGACAGTTTTCACTGTTATATTCATTTAAGTTTGTAAATAATTTATTTACAGTTTACAATCTGTTATTAATCTCATGCTATGTATTCATCTCAGAAATATTTCTCTAAAATTCAAAAAAAAATACTGAACAAATATATTGAATAAAGAAAAAATAAAATAAAATAAAGATAAAAATAAAATCTGTGCTGCTATTAAAAAAAATCACATTCACAAATACATTGAAACTAAACAACACTCTCCAACAACCATGGGGTCACAGAGAAAATCAAAAGGAATTTTATAATATCTAAAAACAAATGAAAATATAAACATACTTAAGGGCAAAGCAAAAGCAGAGCTAAGAAGAACATTTACAGTGATAAATGATTGTCGTAAAAAAAAAGAAACATCTCAAATAGCCCAACTTTACAGCCTAAAGAACTACAAAAAGAAGAGTAAACCCAAAGTTAACAGGAGAAAAATAAGAAAGATCAAAGTAAATGAAAGTCAAATAGAGAACAGAAAAGATCGATAAAAGTAAATTGTTTCTTTTTTTTTAAAAAAAAAAAAAAAAAGAACAAGAAATCTTCAGTCACACTAAGAAAAAGAAGAAGATTCAACAAAATCAAAATAAAAAACAGGGCCTCCAAACTGAAAAGGGTCATAGAAGATTATTATGAGGTTGGGGAGATAGCTTGGTGGTTTAAGCATCTTCCTGGCGAGCGCGAGGATCCAGGTTTGATCCCCGATACCGAATGCCATGCTGGCTCCAGAAGCCATGGCAGCCACCGAAGCCAGGTAGACGTGGTGGCACAGGCCTACAATCCCAGCACTGGGGAGGCTGAGAGGAGGATCACTGTGAGTCCAAGCTATATAATAAAACCCTATACCAAATAAATAAATAAAAGATCTTTTAAAAGAGAGAGATTAATGTCAGTGAATTTGATGATATGATAGGAAGGGATAAATTCCTACAAGCAATCAGCATACCAACGCTGAATCAAATCGTTAAGGAGATTGAATCAGTCATCAAAACTTCCCAAAATCCAGGACCAGATGACTCACAGATGAATCCTACCTGACATTCTATGAGTTAATAGCAATCCTTCTTCAACTCTTCCAAAAAGTAGAAGAGAAAACAGTTCTAAGCTTGCCTTACCTGGACACCAGAGCCAAACAAATACATCACAAGAAAAAAAAAAAAAAACCTTGAGGCCAATTGAACAGTACCACACTGAATTCAGCAGCATATTTAAAAACTTGTATGCACAATAACTAAGTGGATTCTTGCTAGGAGCCAAGGGTGATTCGACCTACATAAATCAATCGGTGTGACAAGCCACATCAACAAATGACAGGAACCACATATCAATGCAATGAAAACCTTTCATCAGGCTTAGAAAATACAATTCACAAAGTTCAACATCTTATGATCAAAACTCTCAATAAGATGGGTATGGAAGGAGCCTACCTCAGCAGTATATATGAAAAGCCCGCAACTGACATCACAATCAACGGCAAAGGGTCGGAAGCTTTCGTATAAGGCAAAGATATTGCCACCACATCTTTTTACCATTGTGTTGAGGTCCCCTACAGAGCAACCAGATTGGTTATTTTTTATTTATTTATTTTAGTTACCAGGGATCGAACCCAGGACCTTATGCTTGCCAAGCAGGCGCTTATGGAGCTGAGCCATCTCCCCAGCCCCAGAACAATTAGATATGAAGGGAAATAAAACTGAAAAGGAAGAAGCAACATCTCTGTTCTCAGATGGCATGATCACCTATACAGAAGAATTCTAGAACCTGACAACTACAAAAACCTGTTAGGATAAACTGCTTCAGAATAGTTTCAGGTAACAAAATGAATATAAAAATTGTTTGTGTTTATTTGTTTGTTTGTTTGTTTTTCTTTTTGATACAGGGTCTCACTATGCAGTTCAGGCTGGCTTTGAGCTTACTTTGTAGCCCAGGTTGGTCTTGAACTCACACTGATCCTCCTGCCTCTGCCTCTTGAGTGCTGGGATTACAGGTGTGTGCCATCACACCCAACAAAAATTGCTTGTGTCTTTATATGAAAATAACAACCCATCCAAAGAGTAAATTGAGAAAGGGATTCCATTCACAATAACAACAAATTTAAATAAATAATTATAATAATAGTAACCCAAGAGATGAGAAGTTTCTATACTGAAAATTATAAAACATTAATAGGGGAAATTAAAGAAACAAATATAGAAGGACTGGCCAAATAGCTCAGCAGACTAAAGCTCCTGCTTAGGCAGAGCACAGTGGTGGGGTTCCATCCTCGGCATGCATTGCCAGCCCCACTGCCGGGGCACACTGGAACAGGGTGGGAGACTGGGCATGGTGGTGCACTCTTGCAATCCCAGCACTTGGGAGGCTAAAAGCAGGAGAATCATTATGAGTCTGATCTATGTAGTGAGACCCTGTAGACCCTGTACACATTTTAAAAAAGAAACACATACATTACAAAGACACAGTAACCTAAACAGCCTGATACTGGCATTAAAAACAAATGTGTTGGGCCAGGGAAATGGTTTAGTGGAATAAGCACTTCCCTGGCAAGCGCAAGGACCTGAGTTCAATCCCTGGTTCCACCAAAAAAAAAAAAAAAAAAAAAAAAAGTGTTAATCAGAAGAACAACATTAAGAGCCTGTAAATAATCCCTTCAATATAGTTGCTGTGGCTTATATCTAGATGCCATCCAGTGATCTCATACACTCATAGGTGGAGATTTGGGGCACTTTCCAGAAGGTGTAGTCCTGGGACTAAGGGTGCATGGTACTGGATTAGCACACTGGCTGGAATTAGCATAGTTCTGAGTGTGGCCAAATTAATTACTAGAGACAGAATACCCACTGTGAGCATGGGTGACACCACCCAAAAAGCTTGGAGCCTGGGAGGGATAAAAGGGAAAGGCAGCTCGCTTGCTGCTTGCTGCCTCCTGCCTGCTCTGCCATGGACTGTTTCACCTGTGCTGTGCCCCTCTGCCATGCCACCCTGCTAGCTACTATGGATTGAAACCTCCGCCAACTGTGAACCCCTTTTAACTTAAAGTTGTGCTTTGTTTTAGCAGTGGGAAAAGTAATTAAGGCAATACAGTCAACTGATCTCTGCTACGAATTCCAAGAAGACATGGTTAGGAAGGGGAACTGGATGAGAACATGCAGAAGGCCGGAACTTAACTCTTAACTCACACTACATGCAAGAACCAACTGATGATGGCTTAAAGACTCAAATGTGAGACCTGAGACCATAGAGCTGCAAGGAAAAAACTTCCTCACCGTGATCCGAGCAATAACTTTTTTGGACACAACACAAAAAAGCACAAGTAACAAGAAGAAAACTCACAAGCAAAATTGCATCCAGATAAAAGGCTTCTGTAAATAAATAAATAAATAAATAAATAAATAAATAAATAAATGGCTTCTGCACAGCACATGAAACAGTTAACAAATCTCAGCTTTACAAAACGAGGGAAAACCATATATCTGATAAGGGATTAGTGTCCAAAATACATACAGAACCCAAACAAAAAGGACAACAACAACAACAGAACAACCTGATTTTCTAAGTGGACAAAGAATATGAATATTCATGTTCTGTTTTGGGGGGTTTTTTTTTGCAGAACCAGGGATAGAACTCAGGCCCTCATGCTTGCCAGGGAAGCACTTATTCCACCGAGCCATCTCCCAGGCCCCTTAAATTTTCCAGTCTATTTTATTTATGTATTTATTTATTTATTTATTTATTTTAGAATATTAATATTCTTAAGTGTATTTCCCTTCAATCAAATACCTCAAATTAAATTAGAACAACAAGACAAATAAAATTTATATCAAGGAAGAAAAGGAGGAATGAATGAACCACAACAGAGGGCAAAAGAAAAAAGCAAATAGATTTATTCTGACTAAATTAATAATCACATTAAATACAAATGGATTACACTTTTCAGTTAAGAGGAAGTTGTCAGCTACAAAGACAGATTGAAAAGACAACCCACTTAGGACTTCTTCTTTCTCTCTTTGATAGAAGCTTTCTTTCCCCCCAATAAACATATCTTTCTTTCCCTCAATAAATATATCTTATTCTTTAAGAAAAAGACAAATTGAAAGTAAAAGTTAATTCATGTGATACTATGCAAACAATAAACATAAGAAATCCACGTAACTTGTATTAATAAAAGACAACAGAGGATGTGAGGGCGATCTGGCTGCGACATCTGTCACCCCATTGATCACCAGGGTTGATTTGGCTGATGTGGCAGGCTAGGCGTGTGTCCCCTTCCTCCCTCAAGGGTCCATGTGCGTCCCTCCCAAAGCTGCGCGCTCCGTCGAAAAGGACGACCACCCCCGATACAGGAGGACCGTTCCTCGGTCAAGGGTATACGAGCAGCTGCGCTCCCTGCTAGAACCTCCAAACAAGCTCTCAAAAGATAACCTAGATTTGAGGAAAAAGGTATTAACAGAGAAAAAAGAACGTCATCTCAAAATGACAGAATTGTTAACTTCCTTAAAGAATATAAAATTCACAGTATATAGGAATTTAAAAATACCTAGGGCAAAATTAGAATCAATTAAAACAAAATACCCACATAGTTGGAGAGTCTAACATCTCAAGAAAATCAATGAGGAAAAAGACCTGAGCAGCATTAACCACCTTGACTTGGCTGACATTCTTGGGAGCCAATGTATCCACCAAGTTAGGTCATTTTTGAAGGATTGACGTATTTTGAAAATTGAAATTTTAATGAATTTTTTCCAACCAGATAGAAGTAAATTAAAAATTAAAATATATAGGGATATATATATATATATATATAAAATAAGATGTGTAGGAAGAAAACAGATTTTGGGGAGTTAAACAATGTGTGCCTCAAAATTCCACAGGTCAAAGAAGATACTACGAGGGATACTCTAAAATATTTCAAACAGAATAATAATAAAGGAAAAAATCTGTAGGATGGACCTCAGAAATGCTCAGAAAAGAATTTATAATTCCGATACTTATATTGGAAAAGTTTCAAGTCACTGAACTATGGTTCCTAAGAAACTTTTACAAATAAGATTAATGTGAAGCCAGAGAAAATAAAGCAAGAAAATAAGAAAAGTAGCAGCAGAAATTGATAAAGTAGAAATGAACAGACTAAAGAGAAAATTTTAAAAGTCAAAAGGTGGTTCTCTGAAAAAGATTTAAAAAGAGGCAGAATGTGAATGAAGTCTCTAGAGAAACTGCAGATCTCAAAATAATAATAATAATAACAATAACAACAATAATAATAATGATGATGGAACATTAAGAATAACTTCATGCCAATACATTCAACAATTTGGTAAGATGACACATTTCTTGAAAACACAACTAACAGGAGATAAAATAGAAAATCTGAGTAGAAATTAAATAAATTATCAAAAGTCTCTCTAGGAAGAAAATTTCAAGTACAGACAGCTTTACTAGTGAATTCCAGAAAATATTTAAGGAACAAATAATCTTATTTGAAACTATTACAGAAAATAGAGATGATAGAACACTTCCTCACTGTGTTTTATAGGTTGGTATAATTTTGATATCAAAAACCAACAAAAGCAAAAGAGGCAATCTGGAATTGAAGACAGGGTGGGTGCAGGGGCTGGGGCCTCCAGCTGGCCATGGGCCTCTTGTCACTGGTGACAGGGAAGGCATTGTCTTGGCTGTTTGCTGTTGATATAACAAAATACCTGAGACTAGGTAATTCATAAACAAGCTAAATTCATTCAGCTCACAGTTCTGGAGACTACAGGGTCTGGGAACAGGAAAACAGTGTCTTCTCCACATCCAGTAAGGGTTTTCCTGCTGCATCATAACACGGCGGAGGGAATACCATGATGAGACAGCAAATGTGCCTGCGGTAGCTTGACTTCATAACAAAGCAGCTCCCTCCATAACCCAGTAAATGATGAGTGGATTAATCTATGGTTGAGGGCAGAGCATCATGACCAGTCACTTCCAAAAGTCCCAGTTCTCAACACTGCTTCATCAGGAGCCAAGTTTCCAACACATGAAATTTGGAGAAAACACTCATAACTCACTGAGCACAGAGCAGGTAATGGCAGCCATGTTGGAAACTCATCATTCTCAGAAGGCCCTGAGCCACATCCTGCCCCGCCCTTCCCCTGGCCTGAAGACCTTGCAGAGTTCTGCGCTCCAAGACGACACCCGTTGGACTCCAGCCTGTCCCTCCCCATCTCTAGCCACTGTGCTACAATGAGAGCCACATAATCCCAGCCAAGAAAGGGCTGGACCAAGGAAGGAATCAAAGGGAACAGGCTCCCAGAGGCCAGAGGACCTGGTCAGAATCAGAGGACTTCAGGTAGGACTGGACTGGGAGTTAGGGGGGGAATTTGTTCAGGTCAGCTGGACCACCCTGTCATGATTGATCAGTTACATCATCTTGAGAAGTTTAGCAGCTTAAGTAATTGGCCCACCAACTCTGCACCCTAGGGTGTAGGGAACCCTCCCTAGGGTGGAGCATTGTCTGGATGATGTAAAAGGGAAATGAGGAAGAACGGAAGGCTTCCCTCCTTCAGAAGTGCTCCGGTCTTTGCCTACAGCTTGCACATCATCTCCTGGCTTCTAGAGCAGACTCTTCAGCTCCTGCTTGCAGCCTCCAGCCTCCAGCCACAGACTGCTCGGCCTCCTGATTTGCCCTCACTCAGACGCCGTGGTGAGTTCCCAGACTTCGGACCAAACCTTCCAGTCTCGTGTGCAGATGCCTTCTGCACGCCTCTTCCTCCAACTCTGCGGCTGACCGTCACAAGCCCATCTTGTAATTTCTTATGCATTTGTGCATCTTGAGTTATATTTATTTCTCTAATAAACCCTGCCTGATACCACACCCAACTGTGGAGCACGAGTTAGCCACAGGGAAGCAACAGCAGAGGGTCGCTTGTGCCTCAGCAGTGTGACCTGGGCAATCACCACATGCCATGTGCACGACCTACAACTACAAAGCAAGCCCATGAGGTAGTGCTCTGGGGGAATGCTGGACAGACCCCATGAAAATGAACAACAATGGCATGTGAGTCTACCCCAAAGGGTGCTGGGAGGGAACCCCCAGGTGCCAAGATACCAGGAGGAACAGGAAGGCCACTCTGAGAGGGTGAATGAGAGTGGGAAACATGAACTCAAACTCAGTCTCTCCTCCTACCTGCTCAAGGCACAGGTGGTTTCTGTGCCTGAAAAGGTGCAGTGTTTCTCCCACCAGCAAGCAGGCACTTCTGCAGGCCACCAGCTTGGCATCCTCCAGTTCTATTCAGTTCTGGGACAATGTCAGATCCCACAGGTTGAAGGCTCTGTCTCCAACACCGCCCCACTGCATATCCAGTCATGAGTCAATGTCTCCAGCACTTCTGACTGACTTCTGGTCAGGGGTACCCACAGCCCCTGCTTTAGGCTCATTAATTGGCTACAAGGAAACACACTCAGTAGCTCATTCTAAAGGCCTTTCAAAGGGGACAGTTAAAGAGCCAGTGAGGGTACAGGAGGTCAGATGATTCAGAAGGATCCCAGGCAGGATCCTGTGGGACGTAGGTGTGCTGAGTCCAGCAGGTGGTGTGTTCTTGTTGACTCCCTGCAAGTTCCTCTGCTGTGAAGCTCCTGAGACCTGTCCTGGGGTTTCATGGAGTGTCACAGGCACAGCTAAAGCATGGGCAGCCCTGTAGAAGGGATTGGATACAAAGGCTGTGGGGGACGTGAGTACACTGGGTGGGGACCAGTGGCCTTGTGTATGCAGATTCCCCTCAGCCTCCCCACACAGCAGTCCTCCCTCCTGGGGATGGGCAGGACCCCTGCAGACAAGGGAGGGGAGAGAATTTTCTTCATGACTGACTCCAAGACAGAACACAGGTAAGATCAAGGTGTCTTTTTAGTTTCTGTGAGCCACCTTAGGAAAAAGAAATTCTGGTTTATATGGTTGCCTTGGAAGGGAGCCAAGCAGGTGGAGGAGGGCAGGAGGGCAGAGCTGTATTGCTTTCTAAGGCTGGTGGCTTCCTAGTATTATAATGGAAGATACACTTGTTATTCCAGTCTTTTAGGAAATAACAAGAGCTATGGGAGTCATGAGCCAGGATAAAAATTAGATAGATAGATAGATGATAGATAGATAGATAGATAGATAGATAGATAGATAGATAGATAGATAGATAGACAGACAGACAGACAGACAGATAACTATTACAGAGGTCCTTCTAGAGCAGATTCCAGCCAGGAGAAGCCCATGGAGCAGGCCTGAGATGGCCCTGCAACTGGTAGAGCTCAGTTGTGCTCCTCAGTCCAGAACAGGGCATGGTGAGCTGAAGAAGGGAAGAGTCTGGAGAGATATCTGTCAAGGCCGGGCTGTGCCTCAGTTGCCAGGTACCAGCCCTCAAAGGCCATGCAAGTGTAGCTCAGAGCAGGGGCTCAGAGAGAAGGACAAGGGAGCAACCACAATGCCAAAAGCTGGTGCTGGTCAGGCCGAAATGGACCCAGGAGGGCAAAGGTTGGGAGCCAGTGGGGAAGCAACTCAGTCTAGGAGTACGATGAGTAGACAGCAGGGAGTCCCCCGCATTTGAACATCCCGGAGGCCGACCCACAAAGCCACCCTCCCTCTTGACAACAACTATATATCTAGAGGTCCCCCAAGCCACCCTCCGAATTTAGTGATGCCTGAGAAGGAGAGAACTCAGCAGGTCACTGGACCCACAGTCCCAGAGAAAAGATAGAAAGTCAGCAGAGGAGGCCCTGGTGCAGGTGGAGCATGGTGTCCTTTGGCCTCTCCCAGTGGCGTCCAGACAACATCCCTTTCTCAACAGCACTGGTGACAGCAGTCGCAGAGCACTGCCAGCCAAGAGCACAGCTTTTCTTCAGTGTGCAGGGCCTCCCCTGCCCCAGCATGGGGGCTCAGCCAGTACCGTGGGGCTGGGCCATCTCAGCCTCTTTGGACCCGTGACTCAAAGCCCCAGCCCGGGTCACCTTGTGGCCCAAAGCTCCCATGGTCTGTCCCTTATTGTTATGGCTGAAAGGCCCCCTCTTCAGCAAAGGAGAACAAGACATTCTAAGGCTCAGTGTCACTGTCTACAGCCAAGAGCCAAGACCAGACCTCCCTGGGCTTGGCCAAATTTGGGGTCTTGTCATGACATCCCTGGGGCCGACTCTGCAAGTGGGCGACCTCTGCTTGGCATATTGGGGAAGGAGGTAAAGAATCAAACTCAGGAATGATTTCTCCAGATCCTCTTTTAGAACAGGGTCGTTGTCCTCACACAAGGAGTGAAAGCTCTGTGCCTGCCGGCCTGGGTAGAGTGTGTGAAACAAGGACTCATGAGGCAGTGCTCTGGGCCAACCACTTCCCAGTGAAAATAAAGAACAGAAGCCCCTGACATCACCACAGCAGAGGCACAGCGGACAGAGAGGAAGGCCGCTTCCAGGCAGTAGAACAAGCCACCTTTTGGCAGCAAATGTGCATTAGAGAAAGAAAAGCTTCTTTACAGACCCAAATTTGCACAAATACGTGCAGGAGAAAACTAGACAGAAAATAGCCACAAGTACAGATAATGCCTGCTCCCCAGCTAACATGTGACCTCAAAACATTGCCCAAACAGGGACTGGGAAATCCCCAGGGACTCCAGGAAGCCCAGCCTAGCTCCTCACCACCTCATCTCTTTAACCACACAGCAGAGGCCAAGGCCACCCACAATTCAGACTCAGCCAGCCCTCCAACCACCTTTTCTCTCAGGCCCCAACTTCCCATGCTGAATCTGCTGGGAGTCCCCCAACCTTCTGGCCCAAGGGCATCCCCTGATATCACTTGGCTCACCCGGTTTCAGCCTCCTGCACTGGGGACACAGGGTCACCTCCATGTCTGGCAAAGAGGCAGCACCTGGTGAGGACAGTTGTCCATCTAGAGGTCCAGAATCCCACAGCCAAGTGAGTAAAGAAATGGAGTGTGTGTGTGTGTGTACACGCATCCAGCAGGGGGCAACTTGTCAGGAGCTCAAAAGGCATCTGCAGCAACCTGCGGTCTTTGAGCAACACGCTGTCTCCTCCTCAGGGTGCGCTCTCTCTACTCGCTCTCTGGGCCGCACGCATGCCCATTCCCATTTCTCCTCTCTGCTGCCTCCTACTCTCTCTCTCTCTCTCTCTCTCTCTCTCTCTCTCAGCCCTTTTTGTCCGTCAGGAGTTTCAACACCTCATCTCCCACTGTCATCCCCAGCCACTCTCTTCCTGTAAAAAAAGCCTCAGTGTGTCCTTCATGTGTTCACATGCAGATGGATTGTTCCTACGAACCTCTCCTTCTGTCTTTGTCAGATATCTCAGACCGGGACTCACTGCCCAGAGTTGGCATAGCCGGTACCATTCACACATGAACACTCCATGGAAGGCAGGTCAGAGGTCTCTACCTAAGGGTAGGGGGTAGAGTCTTGTAAAACTACAGCCATCTTACCTGCCAGGAACAGATCTGAAGAAAGCCCAGATATCAAGTCCGAGCAGATCGGTGGAAGAGATAATGCTCATTACAGCTACATGGAGTAGGGAGGGCTGATGGAGGGGTCCACGGCTGACGGGCACACCCAGCAGGCTTACCAGGAGCCCTGCCCAGCTTCTCAGCTGCTGCTTCAGGTCTTGCAGGGACTAGCAGGTCATGCCCCCCTGCAAGGTTACCAGCAGGGAGGAGGACCTCAGGGGCTTCAGGACCTTCCTGCCACCTCAAGCCCCTTCCTCCATCATCAGTGCTGCAGAGAACACAGGTCCAGCCAGCCCGAGGAGGCTGCTTTAAGTCTGGTGCTCCCCTCCTTCCCTCTCCATCCGAACCTGGTTACATCTTCCTGTCTGCTCAGGATCTGCATCTTAACAGCCAATCCGTTATACCTCAGTTTTAAAAAAGAAAACTGAGTTTTCCACAGACCAAACTGGCCTGCTTATCACTGCTCACCACCATGGCCACGTAGCTTCTCATTGCTGGCTCCAGTTTGCCTCAGTAGCCCTCTCACCCCCTCCACCCTGCCCAGCACCCTCCTGCCCCAGGACCTTCCCACATGCCAACCCATCTTGGGTTCTTCCCAAGGTGTCTAACAGTCTGTTCCCTGGCAGACTCAGGTCTTCGCAATGTGCTGCCTTTGCAGCGGTGACCCCGCCCCACCCAGTGCAGAGCAGGTGCACCCTACTCTGGCTTGTGTCGAGCTCTCCCTCCAAAGTCTTAGTCACAGGTGGGGCTTCTAGAGGTGGCTGGTTCCAGATGTGTGGATGTGGATCAAGGGGATGATATGGGGTGAAGAGTGTGTGGAACTGGACCACTAATTGGTTTTTTAGAATTCTGGATATGGATGACGGAAAGTCCCAGCCCAGGTATGAGTGACACCACCCAGAAGTCTTATAGCCTGGATGAAATAAAAGAGGAAGGGAGCCTTGCTGTTGGGTAACTCCTGCCTTCTCTGCCGTGGGCTGTTTGTCCTCTGTAGTGCCCCCCTCAGCCATGCCACTCTACCTTGCATGCCGCTGATTACAGACTGAAAGTTCTACAGCTGGGAGCCAGATAAACCTTTCCTCCTTTAGCTTTGGGTTTATTTTGTCTCTGCAACAAGAAAGTAACTAAGGCACCCACCCTGCCAATGACACCAGGGCACAGGAGGACGCTGGCCCTTCTCAGCCTCATGTCCCACTGTGGCATTTTCATGGATGTGGCTCTGTAGCTGAGCTGTGGTGCTGATGTCCAGAACCAAGCCCGGCATCAGGAGGCCTGGACCACCACTGGCAATGGAGCTTCCCGCACCCCCAAGGATGGCTGCTGCCTGACTGTGGCAATGGCTCTCAGGACCAGCAAAAGCAGACAGGTTGCTCTCAACTGTGGCCATTCTGCCATGCCTCCACACAGCCCCAGGCCTCAGTGCGAGAAAGCAGCAGCCAGCCCACGAGGACATCGCTGCCACTTTTGTCAGAGCTGCCTCTTGCTAATTCGCACGGCTGCTGGGGAGGATACCTTAGTGCCTCTGCACATGACAGTCATTGTTTCTAAGCACAGCCACCCTTCCCCACGCTGTCATCACCAGGTGCTGGGAAACCTCAGGCAGAGTCAGCTCTCAGCCTCTTCCTCAGCCTCAGGAGATGAGGTCACCTCACCTCCTATGGGGCACTGAATAAACCAAGGCCAAGAAGCACCCCAGCAATCTGGCCCATCTGGTACAAAGAGGAGGCTGTCAGAGACCATCTAACACAGGCCACCCACCTGGGTCACTCTGCCCCACTCCCCACCTCCACAGCAATGCAGCCCCAGATGCAGCGGTGATGGGGGGGAGGGGGCAGAAGTGGTCTCAAGTCTGTGCTGGGTGCAGGTTGGTTGGGGTGCAGTGCTCAATGTAGGGATGGATGGAGGAATGAATGAAGTTTTCAAGGGAGGCTATAGTGCTTTGGCCACCTCAGGAGCAGAAATGCCAGTCTCCTAGGTGGGGACCAGAGGATGCTTCTCTGAAGAATCTAGGAAGCCCCCTGAGAGAAGACCTACGCATAAACTGCACAAGCAGGAAAACACAGATGTCCACCTGCCACCTTGTGGGCAGCCCACGCTCACTGTCAGCCTCCCCACCCCACCCCCACCCCAGCAGTCCCTTCAACCTGAGCCACCTCTGTGTCCTTGCAGATGAAGAGAGGTTTCTGCCGGGCTCCTTGACGACGTTGAAAGTCTGTTCTGCCCTCTTGTGGTAGGTGGACTCCGGTCCCAGCGCTTACACTGGACCTCAAGGGGTCTAAACAAGGTGACTCCACCACCTCCATATCAGCACAGAGACTCCAAGGAGCATGCCCAGCGCCGTTCTGGTCGAGACCCACCTGTGCACAGGGGACTAGGGCTGCTTATTTGTTTGCTTGTTTGTCTTGTGGGACTGAGGGCTGAATATGGTCCTCCACACCAAGCTACATCCCCAGGCTTTTTGTATTTTCATTTTGACTTTCAGACAGGGTCTGGAAGAAGCCGAACAGAGAGTCTGCCAATGCCTCATGATGATCCGCGCGGCCCAGTTCCTTCAGCTTAATATACCACTTGGGAACAAGAAGGGAAGGACAGACAGACTGGTGGACATTTGAGAAGAGCCTTCAGCACAAACAACAAGCTGGAAATTCAGTCTCTCCATGCCCTGCGGAGGAGAACTCCCCTGTGGCACCCAAGTGGCCAAGAGAATGTGGCAGAGGGTTGATCTGTTAGCCCAAGACTAAGTGGTAAGAGACACTGCAGCCAGCAGTTCTCTCTCGCTCTCTCTCTCTCTCTCTCTCTCTCTCTCCCCCTCATCACTCACTTTGAGAGAAGCCAACTGCCATGTCAAGCAGCCATATGGCGAGGCTCACACGGCGAGGAACCGAGCCTCCTGCCAACAGCCAAGTGACTACGTCTGGAGCCCATCCCTCTTCCCAGGCAACGCAGACGGAGCCAGGCCTGGCTGACAAACGCGTGAGAGCTCCCGGACCACCACCACTTGGCAAAATCAGCCAGATTCCTGGCCCCCAGAAACCTGGAAGACGGGGACTATTTATCATTTAAGCCACTGCATTTGGAGGTAGTGTGTGACAAAATAACGGATAACCGGCCCAGGGATGCACTTTGCAGAAAGAGGAAAACATCAAAGAACCCGTCATTAATATCATCACACGGCTGAGAACAGATAGTGCACCTGTGAAACATGAAGAAAGTATTAGGGAACAAGAATGCTTGGAAGTGAAATAGGATAGCATAAACGCAAGTCAGTAGATGTACTGGGTAAAAAAGACTCGATGGAGTCCTCAAACGGCAGAACAATAACAACCAAATGAAGCAAAGATATCTGTAAGAGGAGTTTGGGTTTTAATGGAAAGGGTTAGATGATGAAGTTGGACAGTCTGATATCTGACAAATAAAATGTGTAGAAAGAACACAGAGACAGGAAGGAAGGAAGATTATCAAAGAAGTAATATCAGAAACATCCCCTTACGTGAAGGCCCGCGTCTTCGTGTTGCAGGGTACACCGAGTGGCTAGACACGGAACAGGAAAGGTATACAGCACACGTTTGTTTGTTTTCTATTGCTTTAACAAAACACTAGAGCCCAGGCTCTCCCTAAGAAAAAGAAGTTTGCTTTGCTCAGCTTTGGAGTCAAAAGCCCTGGGCCGGGCCCCACTTTGGCATCTGGTGAGGGCGGCTGAGGACATCATGGCTGGGGGCAGCAAGAGCAGAGTTCACATGGTGGGCGGGAAGCCAGAGAGGCCTCCACAGGGTCTCCCAGGACTACTGAACCTGTTTTGAGGGCAGTGCTCTCCAAACTCCATCGCTTCCTGTTCGTCTCTCAGCCTCACTACTTCCGCATAACCATACTGAGGGACAACTTGAATCATAGGCCCCCTACGGCACGCGCTTGATGACACATGGAGACGCCCAGGACAAGAGCTTCTGAGAGGTCAGCTCGTAGAGTAGGATCAGAATCAGAATGGCATCAAGCTTCTCTGTCATAGCACAGAGACAAGAAACTAATGGGAAGGTACACTCGAGATTCCAGGTAAAAAATAATAATAATAATAATAATAATAATAATAATAAATAATTCCCAAGGCAGGATGCTATACTCAAGCAGACTACAAACTGAAAGGAGAAACAGAATAAGGTACAACAGGCTGTTACAAGAGAATGTGCTTCAGTAAAACTAGGTAGCAGGAAAACAAAATCTCAAGGTGCCCAGGGGAGCACGCCCTCCAGCGCAGCAAGGAGCAGAAGGGAGTCCTGGCTGCGTGCCAGGAGCAGCCTGGACAGCGGGCCACATGTCCTGAGCACATGTCCTAGGACACCAGAGCAGCTGCTACAGAGGGCACAGCACACTGTGAGAGTGGACCGTGAGGAGGGCGGGACGGAGAGGCGTGTTGGGAGGAACAGAGAACCCAAGCCAAGAAAAACTCCAGGATAAGCAAGAAGTCACATCACACCAAAGAAAAATATTATGATGGTCCTAATAAGAGAATTCTGAACATGGATGTAACAAAAATTTAGACATCATTGTTTAGGTGTGAGAGAGCTAAGAGTCTGATCTGCTGCAAAAGAAAGGACAAAAGTGTCATCCCAAATTGATGAACCGCGAAGCTCCAGCACATAAGCAGTGCTTCCACACCCAGGAGTAAACTCCAGAAGCAACAGAAGGGCAGAGGAAAGGAGACTCCTGGTGCTCGCTGTGAGGATTATTTCACTTTAAAACTATTGTCGTATTGTACCTTAATTTAAAAGTTAGGAAAGAAGTTGATATCATCTCCCTTGAATTAAAGAGATGCTGGAGTACATCTCAAGAAAAGTCAGACCAACTCATGCCAGGGTTGTGAGTAGTACAAAGTAGAAATAAATACTGGGGTTTTTCCCAGCTTCACCCTGGAGGTAACCCAAAGCAGGCCAACGGTTTTACCAAGGAGCTAAACGAGAGCATAAAAGAAAGACAGAACTATAGAACTCGAAAACAGCGCTCAGGTCTTGAAAAGATTATTCACTGCAGTGTAAACCAAGCCCCAGGGAGACTGCACTCACACCAGGACTCTGTATAGCACCCCATGCACCTGGGACCCAAGCCTGGGTGGCCAGGACCCGGTCCCCCTTACAAAGCCAGAGCAGTGAGCTCCATGCAACAGCCTCAAGGGTTCCACGCACAATGGGAAGATGCTGCTAGACAGAGTAGGGAAAAAAAGGAAGACTCTGTGAAGTTGGTTCTCTGTTCAGCTACAGCAAATGAGAAGAACTACATCTAAAGTCCGAGTCACTAATCTATAAGACTCAGCCCATCTTCCTGATCTTTTTCTAAAGAAACTGAAAACCTTACAGACGTGGGCCAAAAAAATTATGAGGATAAATTTAGGTTCCCATTAGCACGAGGCCAACTGGCCCCAGGTACGAGTCCTTCAGGGTCAGAAGCAGGGTAGGTCCATCCCAGTACGTGAGGCTGACTTCAACAATGACTTGATTTTCAAATAAGAACTGGACTCGCACATATAGAAGACTTTTGGCCTCCAGCACAAGTTCTACCACCGAGGGGGAAGGGAGCTTTCTTTGATCCTATCTCATTTAAAACATCTGAGCAAGTGGGCATGGTGGCCCATGCCTATATCCTAGCTAGACAGGAGGCTGAGGCAGAAAGAGCACAAGTATGCTACCAGACTGAGCAGTTTATTTAGCTTCGCCTACCTCTATCCAGCTCACAATAAAATTTGAAAAAGACTAGGGAGGTCGGTCGGTGGTCTGGCATTTACTTAGCATGTGCAAAGTGCCATCTCCAGTGCCACAACAGATAGCAGATAAGATGATAGACAGACAGAGACAGACAGACACACAAACAGACAGACAGACTTTTTAAAAGTCTAGGGAGACTTCTTTTGAGAAAAGTCCTCCAGAGCCACTTTCAAATGACTCTCATGGATTAGCAGTGTCTCTTCCTCTCTGAATCAACTTTACTCAAGTGCCATTGGCTGCTCCCACAAGACTAGCCCGGCCTCTGAGGAGGCAGGTTTCGCTCCTTGGAACAATGGGGAGAAGACAAGCTTCAGAATCCAAATGGGATCCCAAAGCAAGTCTGGCAGGGGTGAGGCAAGGGTCCAGCAGTCATCTCAGGACCTCAGTAGGCAGGGCTGCTCTAGGGAGTCTTTGGGGTGTGAGCTGAGCTAACGTCTGCAGGAGAACTTCTCAGTACAACCCACTCTTCCAAACACTGCCCAGTGTCCTGGGCTGGTCCTCAAGAGGTCACAGAGGAATAAGAAGGAGGTTGGTTACCTAGGGCTGCAGGGACAGGACCAAAGGACAAGAAGCTACTGCATGTGGCCAGACCTGGGTTCATGTCCCAGCACCTGGCCTCTCCAGCCAGGGAAACTTGGGCCCCTGCACCCAAGGAACTGACCATGTGCCCACCTGCTAGAGTCCCCCCCCCGGGACACAAGGGAGCCTAAGCACAGCCGTGACTCTCCCCTAGAACTGTGATGATGACCTTTTAGAGTTTTCAGTTACATAAACAGCTTGCTGTGACTGAGAAGGTCCTGGACAAATGTGAGCAGACGGTGACACATCAGGTCAGTGCATGCCATAGACATGGGATTTGAGCAGCTCTTAGAGAGTCTCGAGACCAGGGGCCCACAAGCATGGCCCAGGGCAAGCCTAGCTGCCATGCATTCACACCAGTAACATCTCATTGGAACCCAGCAAACTCTTGAAGCCAGAGGCATTAGCTCTCTGGCCCTTCATGGAAAGTGTTTCCCAGCCTCTGCCTTCAGCAACTGATGATGACTACAGGTAATATGTGAAGGTCACTGTGAGTGACAGGTACTTCAGAGGTTTGCCACATGGCCATAGCAAGGCATGCAGTACTGACCACATGACAACGCAGATGGGCTGCTATCACACTAAACGCAAGAAGCCAGTCTCTGGAGATACATCTGTGGTTCCACTGATCAGAAATGTCCCACATGGGGATACCCAGAGAGACAGAAAGTAGAGATGGTCAGGGCTGGAGTGGTAGGCCAGGGGTGAGAGTGTCTTGTCGAAGTAATAAAGCCCTTTAGAAACCATGGCAGTGGCCACAGCTCCATGAAGATGTGGAAAGCTATAGACTTGCACATTGTCATTGGGGGATTATGGGGCATCCTAATCTGCCCCAACTGCCAGGACAAAATGCTTTTGAATGGGCAGTTTCCAAACCACAGACATGTTTTCCTCATGGTTGTGGGGGCTAGACACAGACCTTAACAACTTGTACCTCGATAAAACAGTTATGGGAAAGAGGGAAGGGATGGCTGAGAACCCACAGAGTGGACTCTGACTGGATTTTTCTAGGCCCAGAGTGGCACCCTTCTCCTGAGACAGGCTGGAGGATGAGAAGAGCAGCCCTGTACATAGAGGGCCATGGGCCTAGGAGACACAGAGCACTAAACATATGGAAGCAGCCACTGATTGCCCCCACATAGGTCCTGGGTGACAGGGACATTGGCAGCAGGCAATGTCCTGGTGAGGGACAGACCCACCCTCAAGGCTTCACTGGGAACTAGCCTTTGCTGCCCCTGGGAAGGAGGACAAGTATCTTCCATGTCTCACTGAGGACCCATAAGGAGAGCTGAGGAACCTGAGGCGGCTGCAGACACCAAAGATCAAATCTCATGGAGAAACACCGTGAAGGCTCTGGGACAGGGAGGTAGCCGCAGGCCTCCATGCCTGAGCCTGACCTCCCCTCGTAGCCAAGCTCCTTACCAGTACCCTGACTCCTAAGCCCCCAGGCCCATTCTCTACCCTCTCAAAGGACAGAGAACAGCCACGCTTTCCAAAGGTGCCCCCAGAGGACACCCGCTCGCTGCCCCCCAGCTCTGGCCCTGGGGTCACCCCTCAGGAGCTCCTGTAGCCACTCCTCTCTAGCCAGGGGACCTTGGGCCCCTGAATCCAAAGAATTGACCCAGCCTGGCTCAGTTTTCCCAACAGCCCTTGCCAAGGGAGGGCTGCACCTGCATCAGCAGACTCTCTGCAGAGGCCCCGTTTTACATGCTGCACATTTCAAGCCACACTGCCTCCATCTCGGTGGCAGCCCCTTAACTGCCCTTGCGTCTTTGAAGCGGCCTCCTGTGGTACGCAAACAAATGGATACAGCTGTGTTCCAATAAAACTTTATGTGCTAAAACAGGCAGTGGGCCGGATCTGGCCTTGAGGACAGTGTTGAAGGCTGCTCTGGTTTCACCTGCCCCCTCTGTCCTCTTCCAGTGGTATCCCCACAAAGCAGATGAAGGGTGCTTTGCTGTTGTGGTTGTTTTTGCTACTGTTCTTGTTCTCATTTTGAGTCAGGGTCTTGGTAAATTCCAAAGTTACCTAGACTGGGCTCTAACCTGCAATCCCCCTGCCTCCACCTCTCCCCAGTGCTAGGATTACAGGTGTGCCCCACCTTGCCTCTCTGAGGACAGTCTTTGCACAGGACAGGTCTGATCATGTTACTTCAAGCTCAGCATCCTTCAGACATTCTTCAGTCCCCCTGGATAAAGAGAAAGAAGAGTTGAAGGACGTAGAGGAAGAGCCATGCAGCAAATGGGAGCTTCAGAAACCGAGAGGAGTTCCACCCAGCAGGCAGGGAGCAAAGGGGCTTTAAAAACCCAAATGCCTCCCCAACCCCACACGCTCGAGACACAAGGGGTCAGCCAGTGCCCCTGAAATTGTTCTGCCCACCACTGTACACTTGCCCCAGGCCACACTGGAAGCTTGCAGGGCCAGAGTGAGCGCCCCAGCATCCGCTGGCATCTGCATGCTGTACCCCTACTTCTCAAGGGTGTCTTCAGTTCCCCAGCATAGGCAGCAGCACAAGCCCCAGGAGAAGAGTCTGGGCCTGGGCTTTCCCGGGACACAAGCAGGGGCTCATCCTGGACGGAGATCCCCAAGACCACGGGACCAAGGACATCTTCCAAGTAGGGCGAGAGTGGCCAAAGCGAGAACACTGTGTCTCATGAAGATGATGAAGAAATCCTGGGCCTCAGGCTCCAATCCAGGCAGCACAGGACCTGCCCCACCCAGGGCTTCCTCAGGTCCAGGACCACACGCTGCCATAAAAGGGCAGAAGGACACTTGGAGTTCATAAAAGGGAGTGCAGGGAGAAGGCTCAGTCTGTCCCCTGGTCCACACATGGGTGGCGCCCTCCTGGGCTCCTTCCTCCATCTCCTCTCCCTCTCAGGGAATCTCAACCCATCCATCTCAGTCTCTCCCTGGACACATCCTCCATACACCCCGCCTGGCTGCCCCTAGAGGCTGGTGAGGACCTGGACTGAGCCCAGCCTCCAGGCACAGCTGATGGATGAAACCGCACTTGGTGATGGTTTTCTGTAGCCAGCAAGAACTCTGCTGTGGCACCCATGTAGTCATGGGAGCCATGAGGAAAGGGCAGGAACTTGCCATGGTCCCAGCCTGGCTTGTGGCTGCAGGACAGAGCAGGCAGCAGAGAAAAACCGTCCCAACACCCAGGCTGGAGCCAGCTCGGGCAGAAAGGTGGGGAAGCTGAGGTCCCCCAGGTCCCCCTGGGCTCCTTGGAAGTGGCTTATTAGAAGCCAGGAGGGGACTCAGCACGCAGCACTCAGCTTCCAGCTGCCAGGCAGGAATGCCGACATGTTCCGCGGGACGAAGAACACAAACTGAACCATTCCACAGTGGATACTTCAAGGGCCGGGGAGCTGGCTCAGTGGAATAAGCACTTCCCTGGCAAGTGCAAGGGCTGGTGTTCAATCCCCAGTTCTGTCAGACAAAAAAAAAAAAAAAAAAAGAATATCACAGTGGACACTTGGGTATGCTCAGCATGTTCAGGACAGTGTACAGCCTCCACCTTTACTTCTGAAACACCGCAGGAGAAGCCTGATTCTCCTGAGGGGATGCCTGCCCCATGCCCACCCCAACCACAGCCCAGGGTCTGTGGGCTCCCCAGATTTCCCTCCCCTAGATGCTTCAGAGCACCAGAGTCCCCTCTATGCAGTTAGCTGCTCCTTGCCCCAGGGTGTTTCCAGGTCCTTCCTCTGCCACCTATGTCAAAGTGATATTGTCCCTGTGGTGGGGTCACACAGGCTCACTCTTTCCCACTTCTGCAGCTGCCAGAATGCCTTCTGCTTCCCCAGAGCAGTGGCAAGAAGAAGGGGGAGGCTACCCCAGAGAGCCAGAACAGCCACAGGCTGGGACAGAGAGGCACAGAGCACAGAGAAACACAGGACTTAGCCAGAGGCCACTCCACGGGATCTTAGAAGGTCACAGGGTCCCGGGCCTCGAGTCTACAACTGTTGTCCAGCTGAGGAAACCCCGGAGCTATTCAAAGGCAGACTCCTGTCCCCAGGCCTTATTCACGTCAGAGCAGAGAGTTGTACATAACACGAGTGTTACCTCCATGAAAAGGAAGTGTATAACTTTTAATATCTCACTTCTTAAATATTTTGATAATTATTCTTCAATACTATCACCCTAGGGAAATTGTCTGCTGTATTGAAAGCCTTTATTCTGAGAAGGTATCCACTCACTTCACTAGATGCTCACGGGCCCCCTGGACTGATCACCTTGCAGCCTGCTTTCTGTTCCTGTCTCCACCTAACAGGTGTGGCCAGGCATCCTGAGCCCTCCCAGGTACACCTGGCACTGAGAAGAGAACCAGGGCTTTCATCCTAGAGGAAGCCAGGCTGCATCTGGGTGCTACCTAGAGGTGGGATGGGGTTAGGGGGCGCTGGCTTTCTTGCTCAGAGATCAGAGATCACTTCCTGCTTCTTACCCCAAAGGAAGCCTGCTTCTGGAGCAATTAGAGGGGGCACAACCCCAAGCATACCCTTGTCATGAAGCATTGATGGTCATCGCCTTCAGCGTGGAAATGTCTCTGAGCATCTCTTAAGATGCAGATGTGCAGGGCAGAGTGAAAGTCAGCAGGCTGTGGAAGTGAACCTGCAGTCAGGACAGGCTGGCCTGGGAGGCAGCCAGAGGAAAGCAGAGCTCCAGAGCATGTGAAACTCGCTAGTGCAGCCAATTTTTAGCTATGGCCCGGACCAGCATGTTCTGTGAGCAGGGGATCCCAAGTCCCTCCTCCCTGCCCACCAGGAGGTGTTTCTCGTGTATCTGCATGACTGCCTGCCCTGTTGCCTTTGGCCCTCCCCCACAGAAAGGGCAGCACCCTCCACCCATGGGATAGAAAGCCCTGCTCTGAGCTTTGGGTTCCCTGGAGTCCGCCACCTGCACCCCAATCCACATGTATCACAACCCTGTCTGGTTGTAAACACCTGGAGAAATAAAAAGTGTCATCTGCCTATGACCTCTCCTGTAAAGTGCAGGGTGGTTTACAAACATGCTTTCCTGAAAGCTCTGCTAAACTCTGGTGGAGTCAGAACTACCGATACAAAGCCAAAGCACAGCACTATGAAGGGCAGACCCATCGCTCATACTGCAGCCCCTGGAACTTCATACCCCCCTTTGGTCACCCCTCTTCCGCTGACAACAGGGTCTCGGCTCTGTGATCCCCTGGGCACAGTACCTCGAGTTGCATTGTTTGTGGCCTCCATAGAATTTTACTGAGCTGCTGCTATGTTCCAGGCACTGCACCTACCTACTCACGGGGCTTGAGAATACAGTTGAGGGACAGAAAAGAAAGATGCAGACAACTCATTCAACAAGATAATCTCAGATTGTGATGAGGGTGACATTCGCCAGGAGCAGTCAGGTTCTGTGGCTGTAACAAACAAGCTCTAGGCATTCAGTGCTTAATGGAAAGGTGTACTTTTTATTTCTATCGCACTCCAACATGGTTTGCACGGCTCTTTTTGGCTTCCTTGGGGCAATACCAAGATTCAGGCTCCTCACACCCTGGTCCTTTGTCTACTCACGTGGTCGCTATAAGGATGGAGAATTTGGAAAGTCACTCAAGGTTCTGTAACAAGGTCTGGAAGGGCTATATGTCATTTTCTGCTTACAACCCACTGGCCCCAACCTAACCCAAGAGACAGTAGGAAATGGTGCTTATTTTAAACCTTCCTGGAAAAGGAAACAGAATTTGATGAACGTAAGATGCTGGTTTTAGGACAGTGAAGAAAATCAACAGTAAGATACACCAGAGTATATACAACAAAGGTCAGTTTTCAGTAGGTGAGCAAGGGGAGGTCACTTTCAGAGAGGGCTGAAGGAGCCAGGAGGGAACAGCCCAAGCTCAGAGAACAGAAAGCATAAAGATTAGGGCCAGAAAGCACCAGTCACTTTCTAGGAAAAGAAAAAGGGTTCTCAAGGCAGGTAAGGATAGAGTACTATCACACCTACACCGCAGGTCACCACCAGGTCACACCAAAACCAGCTTCCCACTCTCTAGAGACTCTCACTTGATAAGTCTGGGCTAGCCCTGGGTTTTGCATTTGGTATTTCTTTTCTCTTTAATTTTAAGAAAATAATACCTAGGCACAAAAATACGTAACCATAAGCGCATGCTCACTAACGAGCCACAAAGTGGGCCTTCCATTCAACTCCCTACCTGGACCAGGAAGTAGAACACTATTGGTCCTCAAATGGCCTCATCCCCCCCATTGCCATCCCAAGGCCACCAGGTCCAAGATTTCTATCTTGCCTGCCCCCGAGCTTCATGTAAATGGAACACCTGGCTTCTTTGACTCCATATTGCCATTGTGAGGTTCATTGTGCATAGAATTGGCTTGTACCTGGTTGTATTGTTTTGTTTTGTTCTGTTTTTGGCGGAACTGGGGGTTGAACTCGGGCCCTTGCGCTTGCCAGAGAAACACTTATTCCACTGGGCCATCTCCCCAGCCCGTGTACCTGGTGTATGGATTCAGCACAATTTGATTGGCTGTGGTGCTGTTGCTTGGTTTGGGTGGCTTCCAGTTTGAAGCTGTGACAGGTGACACTGTGACCTCCTGGTTTGTGATGCTGCAGCACTTGCGCAAGGCTTCTGGTGGGGGATATCTTGGGACAGGGCGGCTGGCTGGGGAGGCACACGTGCGGCTTTCAGAAGAGTGCGAGAGGGATTCCAGCACGGGTGCTCCAGCTCCTACCAACACCTTGCAAATATTCTGGTAGCTCCCTGTCTTCTCCAGCCCTTGGGACTGCTACCCCATTCATGTAGCTGTTCTGGCAGGTGTGGAGCAGCGACTTGGTTTCTGTTTCCCTGGCAACTGATGGCTGATGTCCATTGAATGCTCTCTGATTATTCAGTTATCCTCTGAGCTCCTTATACTGCAGACGCTATCACTCTTCACTTGCCTTTCACTCCCCTCACCATACATTTTGATGAGCCAGAACTTCAAGAGGGGCTGGGGAGATGGCTCGGTGGAATAAGTGCATGCCTGGCAAGTGCAAGGGTGTGAGTTCTATCCCTAGTTTCACACCAAAAAAACAACCTCAAGAGCCCAAGTCTCGACTTTATGTTTTAAGGTTAGTGTCCTCTGAATCATGAAGATGTTCTAGGTACTCTTTGAGCTGCCTTCAAAAAGGTAAAATTGATTTCCATGTATGGTGTGAGGTAGGGATCAAGCTTCTTATTGTTTCTCAGGTGGCTTCTGGGCTAAGCTAGCACCATATAATGTACATATCATGACCATCCTTATCACCAGAGCTATCTCTGCCACTTGTCAGTTGTGCACCATACACCCACATGTGCCGGCGTCTGAATACCCTTCATTGGCCTATGCGTTTCTCCTTATATCTACTAGAACTTTCTCAGCTCTCTTAGTGATATAGAAACAGATTCGTCTAAATGCAAATGAAAAGCCTGTGAAAATCCAATAAAGGACTAGTGGGGAGAAGGGATTATATTTGGGGCATGGAAAATGCAATGGTAGAACTACTGGGAAAGTTTCTGTGGAGTGCACAGGAGAGCTAGTGATGGACCAGAAGCAGAGATGCTGAGAGAGATGCCTTCACCTCTCTCTCCCTCCCTTCTCCTCCTCCTCTCCAGACCTTCAGATCCTTTCCAAGCCACTGTAAAAAGAAAGAATGATAGACACAAGAAGGAAACTTTTCTACTTGAGTTGCCAGCCAAACTGAGAAAGAAAACCTGATCCCTCCTCCTCTCTAGTTGCCATGGCATTTCCTGTAATTAATGGCTAGGTTTTAATTAAACATTGATTAGCCACTAATTAGCCTAATGATCAGTCTTGGGGAGAAGATAGGGTTGTCAAACACCACCAAGGAAGAAGGAAGATAGTGAAAGATTACGGCCTAGGTAGAAACACTGTACCTCCCTCCAGGCCAAATGTTTTCTATGATTTTGGTCTGTTATAGATGATGCTTTCAATGTGAATTTTCCTAATTGGTTTGAGTCTGATGAAGTTCCAGGTGACTAATGCAGGGGAGATTGAATCTCTTCACCTTTCATCAGATTTCAGCCTCTTACTGCCTCTGAAGAGCTTCTCTCCACTTAGACAAGAACTCATTTCTGTTCCTGCAATGAAGTCATCCTGGCTGAGGCTGGTTTCCCTCCCACCAGCCCTTTCCTGGGGATTAGACCTTGCTTACTAGTTGTCTTCCAAGAGTCATAGCAAGGGGTGCCCCCCACAAACCAGGGAAGATTTGCAAACATTTGGGCCCCATGAGCTCCGTTCCTAAGCCTTCACTCCATGCCCGTACCTTCCAGTTCTGGCTTCATCCTAAAAGGGAATACCGCTGGGTGTGGTGGTGCATGCCTGTAATCCCAACACTTGGGAGGCTGAGGCAGGAGGATTGTTGTGAGTTTGAGACCAGCCTGAGCTACAAAGTGAGCTTAAGGCCAGCCTGAACTGCGTAGTGAGACCCTGTCTCAAAAAAGACAAAAAAAGGGGTGGGGGGCATGCCACTCACATGTGATCTGCTCCTAGGGGAGGCTGTCTTCACCCTCACCAATCCTGTACCAGTAAACGAGGTCACGTTGCCTGACATAGACACATGAACTGCAGAGTCACCTTGGAGGCCAACCCACTGGCATTAATTATGCAGCAAAGCCTGGGGAGGGGAGGGTGACGTGATAACGCCTCGTCGTTCCACCTGTGTCTTGGTACAGTTGGATTTACAGAGAATAATGAAAAATTCCCTAGATGCTCCATGACTATGCTGAGCGAACACAGAGGAGGAGAACAGAAATGAGAAAACTCAAATCCGGAAATTATTAGAGCCAGAGAAAGATACTCCTGTTACAAAGTGACTGTCTCAGTTACTTCTCTCTCATTGCTGAGACAAAATACCTATGCCCAAAATTAAGGAAGGAAAGGTTTAGTTAGCTCACAGTGGAGGTTTCAGTCCACATTCAGCTGGCTCCAAGGCAGAGGGGCACATGACAGCTCGTGGTGGCAGAAAACAGCAAAACAACAAGAGCAAAAGGGAGAAATAGCGGCAACAACAGCAAGAAAGAGCAAGTCTGTCTCCCTTGCGTTGCACCCAGGCTGTCCACCCTGGGCTGGGTGCAGCATTCGCATCCATAATCCCAGCACTGGATCATGGTTTAACTACAAACTCTAGATGTCCGTCCCAATGACTGCATTGTGGAACAACTAGCTACAAACCATGATGGTGACACTGTCCCTGATGAGCAATACCTGCCCCCTGGAAAAGGCCCCGGCCTTTGTCTTTGAGGGCCCCTGACACTGCTGGAAGCATCGCACTAGGGCAGGATGGGAGAGAATGGGGAGAAGTCCCAGCAGCTACCGGGAATATGCACCTTCTCCTTTTATGCTTATAGTGAAAGACGATGTACAGTTTACCACTTTACCCTTCTGTTACTATTTTGGCAGTTTTATTTTAGTTTTGCTGTGCTGAGAGTGAGCCCAAGGCTTCATGCATGTTAGGTAAGAGTCACCTCTGAGCCATGGTGCCTCTAGCCCCATCTTGGCCGCTTTTGAGTGTGAAGTTCAGTAGTACTAAGCACATCCACATGGTTGTATAGCCATCACCTCTGTCCACCTGCAGAACCCTTTCCATCTTCCAAAACTGACCTCTGCCCCACTGAAACAACAACTCCTCATCTCACAGCTCCTATCCCACATTCTGCCTCCACATTTGGTAACTCTAGGGACTTCTTATAGGTGGAATCACACACCTGGGGACCGTGTATGTGTGTGTGTGTATGTGCATGCGTGCATATGCGCATCTTCACTCAGAGTAAATCTCTGGGGTTGCATGTGTCAGTAGCTTCTTCCTTTTAAAAACTGCACAGTATTCCATGTTAGGGATTATTCATCGTTCTTGACTGGACACTTGGGGTGCCTCCGCCATGTGCAAGGGTCCTCATTCTTCTCAACCTGGCAGATTCTGTTATCTGAGTCTTAACGTGAAAAAAGATGACATTACCAGGGCCCCGTCCTGTGCACTCCCTCTGACAGCGCGTCCATGGTCCACCTCTTGAGCTGGTGAGGAAAAGCAAGATGTGTTTTGGATCCAGAGACTTAGAGTTGGTATGCCCCCCCTTCCACCCTCTTTTACCTCTTTTGCTTATCATTTTCCAATGGCTTTTGCCAGACAGACACACGGGACACATTCACCACCAGCTCCTATCGTCTCCCAGGGCTTGGTGCACTGGGCAGGGCAGCATCTGCACCGAGACGAGCCCTGTGCAACATAGCAGGAAGGGGCCTGAATCTGGCCACGGCTTTGCTGGGGACCTGGTGAAGCCCTGGACTCTGCTCCACCGGTGGCACACGGGACCTCACGCTCCTAGTTGTTCGATCCTCCTGATGTCAGCAGTGGCCTGGGGGACTTGTCTGGCTCTCAATCCCAACATTAATAAATCTTTCTCCAAGACTGGGGACAGGGGCACACACAGTGCAGGCTCAGGGGCTGGGGCTGTTACCACTGCTTTTTTCCCAATCACATCTCCACACACCTCCACCCACAGCAGGATGTGTAGCACCTGCTGTTGCCCTGTGTCACATCGCCCCCCAGGGAGTCCATGGAACTGAGGGTACAGAGATGTCACATAGGGTACTGAGGCCACAGCTGGTCCCAAAGCCCAGGGCAGAGATAACAAGCTGGCCCCAGGGGTGGCGGCTCACCAGGGATAGCACTTCCCACCCCCTGCCACTCTGGATAGAAGGAATGAGGTTGGAAGGATGTGGTGCCACTTCCAGAAGAGGAGGTGGAGCCCACTCGGCAGCCTCACGTCTTTGTCCCGCCTGTGGAAGCCGCAGAGCCCTGTGCTGCAGAAGACTCTGGGAAACAATGGTGTCAGCCCTGTGTCCCCCAGGGAAGGTGACAGGAAGAAGAGCAAGTCCTTGTGTGCTGCACCAGGCCAGCGACTTCCTGGGGCCTGCCCATCACGGCAGCCAGCAAGACTGTTATAGTCACAGTCCCGGCAGCCTCTCTTGGTTAACTGAATTCAGGCCTCTATTTCAGAGGAGGCCTCAGGTCCTGTGTTTCTGCTCAGTCTGTGCTGAGAGCCTCAAGTGCCGAGATTGGCAATGCAGAGAGGAATGAGACATGGCCTTAGGCCCAAGGACAACTGCCCAGGCAGAGAGCAGCTGAAGGGGCCTGTGGTGACAGGAGAGGCCCAGGACGCCAAGCCAGACCAGAGCCTCAGTGAAGGCTGTCGGGCAGGGAGGTGCTCAGCACAGTTTTCAACAACAGGCTCAAGTGGGCCAGGCACAGGAAAGTGGGCAGGCACTCCCTGGGCTCAGGGGCTGGGTAAAAGCCGGGGTACAGGGTGAGAAGCACAAGGGCTGGTTCCTGGGGTGTGGCAGGAGCTAGTTACTGTCTACCTGCTGGACAGGACAGGTGACAGGGACTTGGGGGTCATTGTGAGCAGCACAGAGAGAATGTTTAGGTACCAGATCACCCACAGCGGTTACCAGCAGGGAAGAGAGACCAGTGGGTCCCCATTCAAAATATGTCACCTTAGCAACAGCCTGCAGTCAGCATGACCTATGAGTAAGGAAGATGAAGCCAGAGCCTGGGAGACCATGAGGAAATGAACCCTGCAGGTCCTGCTAGTGACCCCCGAGTCTGGAGAAGACAGAGGGCATCCCCACTTCTGCAGAGCGGGCAGCAGGCACAAGCCCAGAATAGATTCCCAGACAGATTCGGCCTATTTCTCCCAGCTACCTGGCGTGCTGGCCCACATGCTGGGCTCCCCGCCCGGTGCAGGGCTGGGCCTACCCTTCCCACTCAGATGCCTGCTTCCTCCACACCCACTCATGGGGCTGTCTGAGTATTGATTGCTGTGCACACCTCATAGGGCAGAGGTTGGAGGAAATCAATGTGTCAGGTCATGAGGGAGCCAGCAGTCACCCAGCCCCAGCCCCCTGCTGCAGACTCCCACTCAGAAACCACCCTGGGCAGAGCCCCCCTTTACCCATTACTGGCTTGCGTTCTGAGGATGAAGCAGCAGCTGTCCCTTTTTCCAAAATGTATTTAGGGATCTGCAGCCCTTCATGGAGAGAGAGGCCGCTCCCAGCTGCAGTCCGCAGTTCAGCTTGGCCTCAGATGGAGGGGAAGGTGGCAGCTGGCGCTCGCTGCCCCCGGTCACTTGCTTTTCAATGCGTCCAGCCGTCTCTGCAAATTGAAAATTCTGGGGAGGTTCCTGAGACACAAATCAATGGTGACGAGGCCTGAAGCTGGAGCTGTGAGCCAAAAGAGGGCCTGTGAGCAACCGAGGAGAGGCCCCAGGCTGCCAGTAAGACACAGCCTCACCTGCTCGCCCACCAACCTGCCAGAGACCAGCAGGCCCAGCCCAGCAGGCCCCGCTGCAGCCCCTGGGGCTCTGGGACCCAGGCGTGCACGTGCACACACCGTCATCTGGCTGCACTGACTGAAACACATCAGCGGCAGGAGAAGAGGGGCAACCTACTCTGGGCTTTTACACTTTCCTTCCACCAGTGCTTCTGGATTCTTCCCCGTGCTCAGGGACTAAGCTCAGTGGCTGCTGTCTCTACAACTAACGTATTCCAGGAGGAAGAGAGGGGCTTGAAGGAAGTGGCCCTGGCAGGGACAGAGACAGGAAAAGGTGTTTCTCTGATTCTCCCCCACCGGTTCCAGCTGCCCTGTTCCATGATGTTTGCCAGTGCTTTCAGCCCACCTGGAGGGAGCAAAGTGGGTCATCCCAGCCCACACCCCCAGCTCCTTCGGGAAAGCCTGGAGACTTGTTCCTACCTCAGCCCTTCAGAAGTGTGGCAGACACTTCCTGAGTGGGTGGCTATGCAGCCCTGCTCAAGTCCCCAGAGTTGTTTCTGTCTTGGTGGCATCTAGACAGCAACCCTCAAGACCAATAAAAAAGAAAAACAGGAGAGTGGGTAAGCACTGACCTGTACAGAAAATTAGGATTTCTAGGTGGCCAGAGACCTGAGCTGAGCACCTCAGTGATAAGAAGGCATCCTCCCCATGAATGCCAGGAACACAGCAGGCCCCGACAGTAAGGAACATGTGTGACAATCCTTCCATGTATGCCATCAGGACACTGCCACTCAGGAACCCGGAGGGCTGCTAGCCCAAGCAAGCCAGGCCGCCTGAAAGCGGTAACGAGAGGAGGGCCCAAGGGGCGAGAGATGCTGCACCCAGGTCTGCACTGGATCCACTTGACGGATCAGATGGTCTCAGGCTGCTGGGCCAGAGCCAAGTTGTGGGACAGGAGAGACGCAGGAGGAGCCACCTTTGACCCAGCAAGAGGTGAGTGAGATAAGGATGTGGACTCCATCTGCCATGGTGAGAGAATAAGAAGAATCTGGCTCTAGAGCTGGTGAGTTAGCTCAGGACACTAAACACTTGTTTAGCAAGTACATAGACTGGGGTTCAATCCCCGACACCACCTGCAGTGCCAGCCCCATCCCCAGGTGCACTGAGTCAGCCACCGAGACTGAGCAATAATCCCAGTGTACACCAATAATCCCAATGCTAGAGAGGCTGAAAACAGGAGGATCACTATGAGTCTGAGCTGCGTAGTGAGACCCTGTGCCAAATACTTTTTTAAACATTTTTTTAAAAGAAAGAATCTGGCTCTGGAAAGTGGAGAAGAATGAACAGAGCTGTGGGCGGATGAGGGGCTGGAAGAGTGAAGAATCAGGACGCCCTATGGCCCTTGGCCTGGAACATGGATATTTCTACTTGGCCCAGCTGGGAGGAGGAAGGATCTACACAGGGGCCAGGATGAAAAGTAGAAATCACACTTCTCCCGTGCCCCGGAAAGTCACAGTTCTCGGATAGTCCTGAGATTATCATCACGACACAGATGTCTCTGTAAGCCATTCGCCTTGGGGAAGCAAACGGAAGTGTTTCACTCACAGAGGAAGCCCTAGAGACGATGCTTGCCCCATGAGGCGGGGGCTGTCTCTGGCACTGTCCAGGCCACTCTGCCTGGCCCCTAATCCCCTCCGGTCCACACCGGCATGGTGTTCTTCCCTCCTCAGAGCTGTGTTCCTATCATGGTGCCAGGACTCAGCGGAGGTTGATTGCAGCTCTCCTCCTCACTCACCCACACCTCAGGGCTCATAGAGCTCAGAGTCAAATCAAGCTCTGCTGTCAGTGACCTCAGATCGGCTCTGTTCCTTAAAATACACAGAAAAGAATGCATAGGTCTGTGGCCAGGCCTTCTCCAGGGCCCCAGAAAAGTAGTCAGAAAGTACATTAGGAGAGAGTAGAGGAACCACCCCATCCTTGAGGGTGCCATTGGGGGTGCTTCTGGCAGGATGAGGTCTAATCCCACAGTAGGATGAGCCTGCCTTCAGGACCACAGGCCCGGGAAATCAGGGGTACAGGCCTTGAAAACTGTACCCAAGGAGATAAGGCAACATTGGAAATGCTAACAAGACTTGAGGTTATGTCTTTAGTGCACAGCAGATTAGAGGAAAAAATTGAAATAAATATCTCAGAACTGAAGAATGTGCTGCCTGAAACAGAGGATTTGTTGGGTGGGTTTTAAATCTGATTGAGCACAACTGACAAGAAACACAATAAAATGAAAGACAGGGAGAAGAGCAAGCACAGAGCGAAACCTGGAGAAGCCAAGAGCTGTGGGGACAGACAGAAGAGGGACCAGGGGATGTACAGCTAAGTGTAGAGGTGGGGCGGAGGGGGTCCAGGGATGAGAAAGGGCTACAGCCTAGGAAAGGCATCAAGCTGCACTTTACAGGAGCCAAATAAGCTGCATGCAGCAGAGACAAATGAGAAACTCACCCCGGGGCTCAACAGCAAGGCTAAAGAGGGAAGAGCCAGGGTCCCACCTCAAGTCAGTGCAGCAGCCCGCCCGGAGCCTGAATGCAAACTAGGAAAGGAGTTTCACAAAAAAGATGTCAGGAGTTCACAAAGGGGAAGGGCAGAGGCAGGTGTGCCCAAGAGGCTTGGCCATAACCAACCTAGGCACGTGTGAGAAGGAGCCGGGTGGACCAGCAGAGCTGCGCTGCCTTCCTGTCCCTCCCGGGCTGAACCTTACCAGGGTGGAGCACAGGAACATGGAATTCAGAGATGTTTGGACTTTCAGTCTTGCTCCTTAGCTTTCTCCTCTCTACAGCCCGGGGCCCACTGACTGGCCACACCTGAGCCTGTTCCTGAAGGGATCTGACTGCCCCTGCCAGTATCTTCCATCTGTGTCTGACCCCCACCAGTCCTGGTCCAGGGGCAGAGAAGGTAACTCCCATCTGAGATCATGTGAAGACGAGGACAAGAGTGCATCCGCTGAATGTGGCTTAGGGCAGCGGAGCAGAAGAATGAACTTGAGAACACACCTGGATGAAGGTGCATCCTCCCCCCATCCCCCGCTCACAGGTCACACCTGGACTTGTCACCCTGAGGCCAGCCAGGGCAAGGCTCTGCCCACCATGCCACTCAGCAGCAATGGGGCAGGGCTGGGAAGCAGAGTGGAAGCCAACTTCTCTCTCCAGCCTCCTCTCTGAAGCCTGCTTAGCACACCCCTCACACATGCCCTCCTCCCCCACCCTCACCTCTCAGCCCACACCCCCAGAATGGAGCACCTGCACTTCTCTGCCTCACCTCCAGCCCCAGGGCCAGCCTGGAAGAGACAGGGCATTCATGCTCCAAGGGTCAGCACTCAAAGACAGCTAAAGGCCAGGTCTCTTGGGCTTGGTCCCACCCCCTCTTCAGACCACACAAGACCCAGGGGCATACACTGACAATCCCAGCACTCTGCGAGGCTGAGACTCCCAGGAAGATTACAAGTTCAAATCCAACCTGGGCACCTTAGCAAAAACTTGACTCAAAAGTTCAAAAATGTGGAAAGGTTAAGAATGTAGTTCTGTGCAAAGGTCTTAGCTTCAGCCCTTACTGACTGGGAAAAAAATACAGACCAGTTTAGTGTGAAAACATCCCAGCTCCCACTACAATTGCTCCACTGGTGGGTAATTCTGAAACCCATGCCACGCTCCCAGAGCTGCCTTGACAGCCACCCAGTCAGCTGCCTTCCCCTCTGACGCATGCCCTTCCCTGCCAGGATGTTTTGTGCCCCCCAAGTAAACTTCTCCCACTCTTTTCCTGTCTTTGATCCAGCCCAGGGGTCCCTATAAACATCACCCATTAGCCCTATTACAGGAGGAGCTGGGAACAAGGGTCACCTGTTGATGGGCCTCAAGGAGGTGTGCACTCCGTCAGCAGGGCTGAAGCCAGGCAGTGATGGCACTTTGGAGTCTAGGGGTCTCAGGCAAAGCCCTGGAGATCAGGAGCAAGCAGAGAGAGAAAATGAGATGGAGAAGGATGCAAAGGAGCCAGGACTGGCAGAGAAGGGCCAGAGCCATCTCCACAGAGGGCACACCAAAGCCCAAGGAATCTGATGACAGATGCCAGCAGCACTGCAAGCCCCTTCCCCCAGGAATTAGAAGCAAAGTCACCGAAAACATCCCTACTCACCCATGAAGATGATCGGAGGGGAAAAACAGAAATTAGCAAGGGCTGGTAAAAAAGGGAAGAAACCAGAGCACACGCTGGAAAACAGCAGCATGAGGGTTCCACACAGGCCAGAAAGCACCACCAGCGGACCCAGCTGCCGCACACCTGGGGTCACGCCCGCAAAGATCTGAGCCAGTATCCAAACAGAACAGTATGTGCAGGAGTTGGAACAGCAGATGCTGGGTAGATAAGCCCCACGGCAGGTCCAGACCAAGATATCAGCCGGCCTGGAGAAGGAAGGGCCGTGGGCACGGGCAGCAGTGTGGTTGGGGCTCAGTGACCTCCCACTAAGTAAGAGCAATCCAGCTTGAAAGCCCACGCATTGTATGGTTCCATCTATGTAAAATGTTCAGCACAAAATAATCCAGATTACAAATTAGTGGTGGCCAGAGGCTAGGGGAGAAAGGAATGGGGAGTGACCGCAAGCTGGATGGGGGCTTCCATTTGGGGGTGATGAGGAACTTTTGGGAGTAGGCAGGGGTGGAGGTTATGTAATGTTAATATACTAAATACCACTGGATTGCTTTCTTGAAACAGTTAATGTATGTTATGCAAATTTAATCACATTTAAAAAATCATCTGCATTATCAAATTGAAATACACCTTTCTGGCAGTGCCCATTAAAATTATGTTGAGTGTGATCTTTTTTGTCATGGTGAGAATAAGCCTCTCTGGTGGAAAAATACAGCGAAATTCTGTCACACCAGATCGTTGGAGGGGGAGGAGATGCCCTGAGCCATGCAGCAGACCCCAGGCATGTATCGCCTCCGTAAGGGGCCGTCGGCAGGACGTCTTGTGCATCGCAGCAACTTTCATGCCCACCCAGCTGGTCAGTATCACAGATATCCCTGATCCCTCCACACCTGTTGTCCTCAGTCCTTCTCCCCCAGGAAATCATGGCCCCCATTATTAGTGCACTAATATTAGCGACAGGCATGTCTGGGAGTTTGCACAAGGGCTAGCTGCACAGGAAGACCCTTCATGGGCCCAGAACGGGCCAAGCTGCAGATTCTCAGTCGGTGGGACTTTCCCAGGAAGAGGGCAGGGGAGGACACCTGTGCGAGCCGACCCAGACTCAGGGATGCCTGGTCCGTCGGGAGGGGACGGGTCCCCCACAACTGCCAGTCCCCTCAGGGGCCCAGCCCTCCACACCTGCTGTACCTCCGCTGCTCACTGGCTGGATAAGGCTGCTGGGATCAGCTTTGCAGCAGGAACTGCCTTGCTCCTCCTCCTACCCGGTGGCCTAGAAAGCCAGAGCATGGACCATAGGAGTTGGCAAAATCCCCTCCTTCACCTGAAAGGCAATAGGGAACCCGGCCCTGCCTGGCCCACAGTCAGCAGCTCCTGCAGACCAGTAAATGAAAACAGCGGCCCAGCTGCCCGGAAGCCTGTGGGGGAGCACCTTTAGTAATGACAGGCCTAGTGGCACAAATAAATAATAATTAAAAGGCAGCCAATCCAGGCTGTGTTGATTTCTCATTTTGTTTTGCTTTCAATGCAGTTAATCTATAGCTAATATTTAACCAGGGTGGAGAGAAAGAAATGGCATCCCTTTGCTCTCTCACCTAGTAACGTCAGCTTGGCCCTCGGGGCCTGCTGTGACTGGCCACTGTTTCCACAGATTTCGTGCCATGATGGTGCTCCCCAGGACAGCTGTGGACGTGGGCTCCGACACTCCCTGGGTACCAGCACTGGGACACCGTCTGCTACCAGCAGCCAAACCATCCAAACAGGCTGCGGCAGGGGCCAGCAGCAGCCTGGGAGCCCCAGCAGAGGACAGTGTTCCTGCTCCCAGAGTGCTCCCCACAGCCAGGGCCACCACCGCAGGCTGCACGGGGCTCATCCACAGCCCATGAGCCCTGATTCACACTTGTGGCAGGCCAGCTCTGGGGACATTTGGGTGCTTTTGGCCAAGCCTCTTGGTGCTCTTGCCAGGTGAGGGATGCTCATGGGTCTTGAGAACCAGTGATGGGAGAAGCAGTGCCCTTCCAGTTCCAACCCTGATCTCGGCCTCTCTAGTCCTCGCTGTCACCTCCAGCCACCTGTCCTCACTTGTCTGCGGACCTCTCCTCTTCATGATGCCACAAGGGCCCCACATCCATGCAACTTTCCTTGGCTGTGAGCCCTCACTTCAGACTGTTCCTTCTCAGCCCTGTCGCCTGAGGATCTGGGAGGCAGCAGCGATGGGGAATCTTGAAGCTGGGCCACAGAAAGAAGCCTCCAGCCCAGCAACGGGGACCAGGTGCCAGCAGGCACCGGGAGTGGGCTGCAGGTCTGTCTGAGGATCTCTCTGCCCTTGCACTAAAGCAAGTCATCTCCTCTGGAACCGGGTTCCAAGGGCCAGCCCTTCCTCTGACCCGCTCCAGCCTACCTCCCTTTTACAGTCATCCCCCAGCCCCTTAAATATGCTCAGCCCTTTCCTCCACATCGGCTTCCCAACCCTGCCCCCCTCTGCCTGCAGTGCACCAGTCAGCAACTGCGAGCTGCTGTGGGATGTCAGCGGCTGGGAGAGTATTCGTCCCTATGCCAATGTGTCTGCAGGCAGGTTTCAGCTCTGCTGGGGAGTGAAGCCTCAGCCGGGTGGGTTGTAGGGGGACACTGCAGGTGGCCTGGGTCAGCTCAGGCCTGCTCCCTGCCAGCAGGTTTGTCACTGCAGCCATTGCCTGGGGCCTGCTTGCCAAGGGCTCCCAACTCTGCCTCTGCATCTCAGTAGCAGCCCACCTAGAGCCTGACTCAGCCAGGGCTCTGCATGTACTCATCCTGTGGTCACAGCTGGATTTCAAACTCCTGCTGCTGGTGGCCTGTCATGGTCCTGTTTAACCCACACAACCCTTAGCCCAGTTCCTGGAGCATAGCCCTTCCTGAGGATGTGTTTTATAAGTGAGCAGGTGAAATCATGCCTTTGAACCCAAGGCACATCCATGGGGCTTCCCCTCAACAGATTCACCCCAGGACACTTCCTTGCCCCCTCACTCAGCAAGGAACAGCCCCGCTGGCCGGTGAGGGGCTCTGAAGTGCGGAGAGGCGAAGGCATCAGCGATCTCATGGTCTCTGCAGAGATTCCTCCTTCCTGTGGCTCCTGTGCTCCATAACCAACACCCCTGGAGGCTCACTGCTGACAGACTCTTCTGAAAGGGCAGCTGAGCATGCACTCGAAAGGGAACAAGGACCAAAACTAAACATCCAGGATAAGACCCAGGAAGCCGGTGGTTGGCAGGTGAGAAGGAGGCTTTGCTTCTTTCTGCAGGACAGCTGGGGACAGGCAGGCCCTACTATTTTGACACATAGGTGGAGAGAGTATGTTTGACACACCTTGGCCACAGGGTTTGAAGGTCCAGGGACTGAGAGTGAGGAAGGGACAGGAAGGTGGGGTCTGTGTAACATAACACACAGATGCACACTCAAAGATCTTGGGCACCAAAGAAAGCTATGATGAATGAATGAATGAATGGGGTGGATGGATGGATGGATGGATGGATGGATGGGTGGATGGGTGGATGGGTGGATGGGATGGAATGAATGAATGCTTCTATGGCCCTACCATGAGTGAGCAGCCCTCCCCACACCCAGGACCAAGGGCTCTATGGAATGCAGGACACTTGGTGCTCAAATCAGGAAAGCCTCAGGCACACTGGTCTCAGTAGGCCCCTCCATCTCTTCTTTAGGTGTGGCCATCCGTTGGAGTGACTCGGACCTACCCAATGATGGTGGGCTTGGAGGAGCGCCAAGTGGGCAGACACCCCCACTGCAGTCCTCCAGAAGACTTCCATCGTATTACCTCTCTGCCCTCTGCTCACAGTGTCTTTCAGGGCACACCAAGAGGAGCACCTTCCTGAGATCTGAGTCACTCCGGTACCTAAAGAGGAGGTGGAGGGGCCTATGCCTGCTGGCCAGCCAGAGGCGAGTGGCCCACACTTGCTGCCATGTGAAAGGAGCCCATTCCACAGGACCAAGTCCTTCCCTGTCCCCGGCACTAACTCCAGGCAGAGGCAGGGGAACTGAGCGAGGGACACACAGCCACTACCAAGGGTCAAATTCTTTGTCTTTTAGAAAGACAGCTGGTATCTGGAGGAAGAGATTCCCAGACTCTTTGGAGAAGCCTTGTTGGCCACCCAGCGCCTCCAGTCCTAGGCTCCTTGCTGGGTTTGTACTCTGAAGTTGCACAGCCAAATTCCCACTCAGGGTTTCCACCATGGTCCGAGGATTGGCACGTGCTGCACCCTTAAATGCAAGACACTGGCCACTGGTCCTTTTTCCAGGAGCCCCCTGCCCAGCAGAAGGCCCAGGCCCACCCAGCCCAGAAGCTGACAGGCCCAGCCTGCCCCCTAGCCGGGTTGTCCTTGCGAAGGAAAAAGCCTTCCCCTGAGGACACATTGAGCTTGCTCAGCCCAGCACCACCTCCACCATGCAGGCCTAGGCGTGGCCCCTGACCTTGAAACCTCAACTCCCACGGCCTCCTCCTGCCATCACTTTGCACAAGACTGGGACTCAGGCACCTCAGATGTTGTAGGAAGCCTTCACAGAGGACAGAGGGCTGTGGGGTGGCACCACAGCTGATCAGCCAGCCTCGGGGCCCACCTCAAGGCCCTGGGTCCTGGAGTCCTCATTCCCTGTGCTTCAGAGTCCAGCTGGGTCTCCAGCCACAAGGTCCCCCCACACACCTCACACTCTGGGCCTTGGGGAACTGCTCACACAGCCACGAAGTCGGGTCCAGCCGCATGCTGCAGGGCTGTCTACCCCGGGCCAGGCACCGAGAGCAGAAGGGCAGGAGCTGCTGGGTCCAACCTGGGCTGCTGTTTCCAGCCCGGGAGCAGTGACAGAAGCAAGCCCAAAGAGGAGGTAGACCCCGTGGAAATCAGCAGGAAGCCAGCCCTTCCCTGGGCCTGGGCCCAAGCCTGATCCTGGGGTGTGTGGCCAGAGGAGGAGGAGGAGGCTTTGCACACCCAACCCCCTGCCGGGTTCCACTCCTCCGCATCACTCCTGAGGGGAGGCCCTCAGTCCTGAGTCCCCCATGTCACCTATAGCCCTCACACAGAGTCTAGGTACTGCCATGCTCCTTCTGGCCCAGGTTCCCAAGGACCTAGATCCCTGTGGAACTTCCAAGCTGGCCTTGACCTGGTCCCACAACAGAGGCCCCATGTGGCGAAATGCCACCACCCTGGCCATGGCCCTCTCACTGTCACATCAGAGAGGAAGGCCAGGCGCCCAGGCTGTGGGCCTTCTAGGAGCAGCTCTCTATCCAGGGCTTTCCTGACCCAGGGGCCAGGCAGCCCTGGGGAAGGGTCTGCAGGGGCTGGCCAGAGCTCCAGAGTCTGCAGCAGCCACTGCCTCCCCGGGTGTCCCTGGGACCAAGCCACCCCAAATTGGCAACCACCCTGCTGAAATAGACTATTTTAAGTAAACGTGGCTTTCCGTTCTGGCCAACACATCATCAGCATTTATCTGCCGAACTCAAAAGGGGAAAAATACCAAGAGGCAGGCACGAGGGCGAACCACATTCGTTCCCCATCAAGAGGCTGTCACAGGCGGGCATGCGGCCAGCAAGCTTCCTCTGGTTGGACCTCAGCCCTTGTCCTAAATTTAGCCAGCTGGAAACACTTTTTTAAGTTGCATCCTATTCAACCTTTTGAAATAAAGATTTGCCTTCTAATGGGCAATCTGCTTCCCATTGTGGAGAAGGAGCCGGCACTTGGCGAGCTTGTCCTGCTGGCCAGCGGCCGCCCAGAGCTGGCCGCAAACCCGAACATTCACCTGTCGGGGTAGAGGGCAGCAGATAGTCAAGGCCACCACCCCTCACGACTGAGGGGACATGCTGAGATGACAGCCCACGGACTTCCTTAGGGAAAGCAGGAAATTAAAAAGCACCAGCAAGAAGATGCCTTGCCAGGAAAATAAATACGTCGTTCTCCAGTTTCTGCACATGCAGGTGTCCACAGCCGTTGCCACGCAGGCTGGGTTTGAATAGCCCTGCTCCCTCCTGGCTGGGGGTTAGGGGCTGTAGTGCAGCCACACGGAGAATCTCCAGATCTCAGCTCCCCCATCTGAAAGTCTGGGGTAATGATAGCACCTGCTCCCAGGGGGTTGCACAGATTAGATGATGCAGAATAGAGGACATGTACCACCCCAGTCACACGGGAGGTGCTGTCACCTGCACAGACGCGTTCAGTCGAGGTTCAATCTTGTGACCCTGGTGTGAGAAGGCACCATTGAGGCTATGAAAAAGATGGGGTCTTCTCCCACACTGTAACTGTGTTCGTTCCATGGGCAGATAGTGGGAGCCCCAGTGTGGGCAGAGGGTGTGGTAGACCACTGTCAGAACAGCTTAGGGAAGAAGGGATGGAAATGACCTCAAGGACTGCACAGGCAGAGGGGCCCAGCATACACGCAGCTGGCACACTTAACACCTGAACTAAGCTGTGGGCCGTTGGTGCTGGAACCTAGTGACAAAGGTGACCCTGGTCCAGGTGGAGGTGGCTGGGATAAGAGAAGGAAGGAAAGTGAGGGACACTGGGCCAGACCCAGATGCCCAAGGCAGCCCCCAGACCACCCAGCCCTTGTGCCCTGGCCCACTTCTCCCGCTTCTGTTGTAGGGATGTGAACAGTAACCAACTGCACTCCCACACTGGCCCAGCCCTGCTGCTGCAGCTGTGAGCCTCTGGCTCTTCCCTGCCTCTCAGCTGGAGACGCAGTCACAGCCAGCCTGTCTGCCCCATGCCAGTAAACATACAAGTTCAAGGCTGAGCTATAGTTGGTCTCCTCCTCCCCTGATGTCTCCTGCTCCTTCACCACCTGGTGTCCCCTGGGCCCCACCACTGGCCTCCCACTCAGCCTAGGCTTGCTAGGAAGTATGTGCAGAGTTGGAAATGCCAGTGAGGTCCAAAGAGGGAGCCTATCTCCTCGGCTCAGGCCTGCCAGGGCAGTTGGTCATCAGGTCCTGGCTGGACCCCATGCAGAGCCCTACAGGAAAACACAGGATGAATAAGGCCTAGAGCAAGCCCCAAGAGCCCCCTGTCTAGGTGGGCAGGTGGTTCACTCTGGGCAACACCTAGGCTTGGGCAGCGCTTCTCGGTCAGCTCTATAAGAAGCTCCACACCCAGCCTTGACTCCTACCCTCTCTGTGGCCTTCATCACAGCCTGCACACCACATACATGAGTATCTTTTACGCCCTTGACACAGCTCTTCGGCTCCAAACTCCAGGTCCCCCAGCTGTCTCCTATCTGTGCAGCTAGTGGCCAAAACCATGGAAAGGGCAAAGGACAGTAAGAGTGGCCAGAAAAACTCTCTCTTCCAGAAGGGTCCTGTGGTAATCTAGCACTTCCGGGAGGAAGGAAACACCACCCACCATCAGGAAGGCTTCCTGTAGGAAGCACCACCTGGGCTGAGCTATGCTTGGCTTTAAGCAAAGCAGGAGTTTTGCGAGCTGAGAGAGTGGCTCCCCACAGCGCCATCGGACCGAAGATACCAGAAGCATGGGAACCAGAATGCTCACAGAGCACAGAGGTGTGCACAGAAAATCCAGACTGGCCACATGGAGGATGGGTGGCAAGACCTCCGCTGGCCTTGGGGCCCACGCTAAGGAGCTGAACCCCGGAGACCTGTGCCCACACAGAGGGCCCCTGAGAGAGATGGGTGTATCCTGCTTGCTATCCAAGTGGGGAGTGAGGCACCAGAATGTGGCAGACAGGCAGGCGGATGGGGCGGAATGACCCAGACACAGAGTTAGGCCGGTGGCGAGTGGAGACGGCGGACTCAGAGAGTCTTCTCCAACCTCAGAGCTAAGGCACAGAAGTGTGACAATGAAAGAGAGTACGGGGGGGGGGGGGGGGACGGGAGAGGTCATAGTAACAAGTGAAATCCCCTGGAAAATCCTTTCCAAGGAGAGTTCCTTGCAAAGGGCGTTCAAGGACAGAGCATGCCCGCCAAAGATGTGCCGTGAAAAAGACTCACCATAGCAAGTGTTCACGAGAACTCAGAGCAACAAGCCCATTCTTGTGGGTGACACTGCCATGGGTTCTAGGTCTTCAGCGGGCCTCATAAAGGACATTGTCGTGGGATCCAGGCCCTGAGCTGGATTCTTTGGGTCTTTAGTATCTGTGACTGATCTCCCACACTCTTTTGAATTGGACTCTTTGGGTCAGTATTATAAAATAATCCTATAAATTATGTGTGCTACAGTGAATCCTTTCCCCCGTAAACCTTGAGTGCCAAAAGAAAAGGGGAAACGGAGAGACAGCTGAACAGCGTAAGTGCCTGCCCGGCAAGCCCAAGATCCCGAATTTGATCCCCTGTACAACAAAAAAAAAAAAAAAGGAAGGAAGGAAGAAAGGGAGGGAGGGAGGGAAGGAGGGAGACATGGAGGAAGGGAGGGAGGGGCCTGGGGACATAGCTTCATGTAAAGAGGTCCCTAGTTCAGTCCCCAATATTGTCAAAAACAACTACATGCTTTGCACCCTACATATCTTACCCCTTGGTGAAATGTTCCTCAAAATGGAAGGTTGCATAACAACATCAGGATGTACATTATTATACAGAAAGATAAGGGTTTGGAGACAAGCCTTTGGGGGTCTAGTTTCCTTAAGACTATGGGGTAGGTCTTAAGGAAACCAAATCCTAGCCTCAGAGCCCGGTGCCTGTTCCATAAGCCATAAGGACTGTGCACATGGGACTCAGGTGAGCTCCTCGAGGTGGGAGTCTCTGGATTGTGGGAGAAGGAGCCAGTGTGATCACAGAGTCCTTCAGAGTGGAGGAGGAAGGTGGCAGAGGCCAGAGCGGTGTCGCAGGATGCAGCTGGAGAAAGCGTCCAGCACCAAGGAGCTCAGGTGCAGGCTGCCTGCTGAAGAAGAGGGGAGGCAGATTCTCACAGGTGCCTGTGGAAGGATCCAGCCCAGCTGACACCTGGACACCTGCCCACGGGAACCCATGTCCACTCTGCAGAGTCCGAGGTCACACATGTGTTTTGTTTTGAGCCTCTAGATGTGTGGTGATTTGATACGGCAGCCACAGCAACCAATGCAGGCTCTGAACACCAGGACAGGCTTCCGCCAGCCTCAGGGCAGCTCCTCACCAGATGAGGACTAAGCAAGGGCCAGGAAGACTGCAGGCCACAGGCACCTCTGGGGACAGCCTGTGCAAGGGAGGTGACAGTGACCTTGCTGGGGGGAAGCTGAACGCCAGTCAGGCTCAGAACGCGTATGGTGGGTTACGAAGATTCATTCAGCCCCACCCCCACAATGTGGGCTGCTCCCCAGCAGGCATCCACAAACCCACACAAGCAGACACACTAAGACGTGCATGTGAAAACCAGCAGGCACATGCAGGCTGCACAAATGCCAGCTTCGTCCACTGTGGTCCCTTCAGGTACCAGAGCATGCACCAGGCCCGGGACAAGGACAAGGCCTGGGACCCAGACCCTCAGCCATCAAGGCTCAGGTTCCCTGTGCTTGCTGAAGGATGATTAATCCAGCTGGTTCCAAGGAAGAGCTTTGTGTTGTGGGCTGTGCAGTCGCGTCTGCCCACGCAGATCTTGTGAAGCAGCCGGGTGGTGCCGTTGTCTGTAAGTGGCTGGGTGTGCACATGTGCACATGTGTGTAGCAACACATGTTTGCACATGTGACAGGGGCCTCTGGAACTTGCATCAAGTCCCCAAGTCTTATGCTACATCCCAGGGACCTGCGCCTCCCCTGCCAAGGGCCCAGCACCCTGGCAGTTGGTACCCACAGCATGGGCCCCGCTGTGGGTACAAGTGGTCCCTCCAGCAGTCCCTCCAGCAATGGCCTGGCAACCTGTGCAGGCCAGGAGGGACAGCAGGAAAGACAGAGGCCAGAGAGGCTCTCTGATTTCCATGACAACAGTGGAAGTCTGGGGCAATGTGAGCTGCAGCTGCTCATGTGTGGGCGGAAGTAAAATTCTGAGAGTGGGGTCGGCCCTGCAGCTCACAGCCCTGTCACTCCTGTGTGTGCCTGTGTCTGCGTGAGCTTTGTGAGACAGTGTGTGTGTATGTGTGTGAGTGTGTGTGTGTGTGTGCACATGTCCATGTGTGTATGTATGTGCTCCTGTGTGTGCATACATGTGAAAGCATGTGGTTGTGTGCAAATGTATGTGTGTGCTGTGTGTGCATGTGCTTTCATGCATGTGCATACATTTGTGTGTTCAGGGCCAGGAGCGCTGGCCCCATGGGCTGACTGTAGAGAGGAAGAGGCCCTAGGTTAGGCCAACAGGTGTCGAACTCGTTCACCCCACAGCCCTGGGAGGAGATGCCACTCCACGCAGGAGGAGCAAGAGGAACTCTCTGAACTCAGGAAAGGGCCCGGTGGACCAGGATGGGTCCAGCAGCAATCAGGGGAAGGGGAACAGAATGAGCCAACACAGGGGTTTCAAGGCCCCAGATGGCCCTGACACTGTCCCCAAGCCTTGAAGGCCAGCCTGGCCTTCTGTAAAGGGTGGACAGCTCCCAGAAAGACCCCACAGGTGAGGCAGAGCCTGGTCTCTAGCCCTAGCCTTGAGGGTTGCATCCAGAAGAGCCCTGCCCCCGTGCCCAGCTGTGGGCTCCGCACGGTGGCCTCAGGGTACCCTGTGAACACCAGGAATACCACCATCTGCTTTACCAGGAGCCTTGCCAGGCTGTGGTCAGCTGCCCTCGGCCACTGTTGAGCACTCCACAGTGCCCTGGCGTCACAGAAGCAAAGCACACCCACAAACACGCGCTGTGTTTGGTCAGAACACACCCAGGCCCTGTGCCCTCCATTCCTTGGATGATGTCCCCCTAGGCCCAGCCCATCCTGTGCTCTGCTCATCCCTAGGGGCTCCAAAAACCCTGTTACTGTGGTCAGCAGCTCAGGGCAGGGTCCACCAGACTCCAGGGTGGGCACAGTGGGCTTACAATGACTCTTCCCCCCCAGGAGCTTGCAACGATGTTAGTGGTAAGTGCTCATTCTCATGGGGCTGAGAGTTTTTGTTTTAGATTCCTGCAGACTTGGGAAGGGCTTCATTTTATGTCTGTGTCAGACCCACTGCAGCCAGGCTTGGGTCTGGCCTTGGAGGGTACAGGGATCCAAGGCCCTCTGTCACCGAGGGACCCAGGTCAGTAGGGCTGGTCAGTGGCCAGCACAGCAGAGAAGACTCACTGCTAGAAATGAGCAGGTGGAAGGCAGAGCCACTAGAAGGCATGGTGACTGGGGAGGGCACCGTGACCTCGTGACCCTGGAACCTGTCCACGCCCACCTCCACCCCAGCCAGCAGTGTGAGGCCCTACGACCTTGCTCGGGGTCTCCACAGAACCAGTAGGGGGACAGGGCTCTAGCCTGTGCCTGGGCTTGGCCATCCCACCTCCTAGACCTTGCACAACACTGGAACCTGAGGGAGGGCTCTCTCCTAACACTGAGGGTTTTGCTGACAAGAAAGGGGTGCTCTAGGCACCATCCCCAGTCTGGCACCTTCAGGGCCCCCTGCCTCACACCACCACAGGGCCCCAACTGTGTCAGGGTACCCTGAGGGTAGAGGAACAAGGGGAGAAAATGCCCTGTTTTGCCTGCCTCCTAAATGAGATTGCTACAAAGAACCATTTCCTAGGCTTCACTGGGATTTGATTGGCTTCTGGTGATTCAAAGGGGAGAAAGCCCAGGCAGGATAGGTAGGAGTACTCCTGCCCACAAGCCACAGCCCTCTGCCTAAGGTGGCACAGGCTGGGACCCTACAGCTTCATTTCCCAAAAGAAAATGTTGGTATTGGGTCCTTTATTCTGACTGCTAACCCCAGCCCTTCATTTTGTTTTTTTTTTGAGACAGAGTCTTGTTAAGTTGCCTACATTGAGAACGAATTTGCAACCGCTCTACCTCAGTCTCCCAAAGTAGTTATTTCAGATACATATGTACCACAGTGCCTGGTTCCAGAATGGATTTTGAAAAAAAGAAATGCAAGCACCTCTCAAAAGATGGGGCTAGAAGAGAAAAACATTAAGAGGGCAGAAGGAAGAGAACAGGAAAGAGAGGGCAGCCCCAGCATGGCCTCCCCACCCTCCCTCTCTCTGCTCCTGCCTCTCCCGCCCCCACACGTGGGCCTCCTGTCCTGAGCATCCAGGAGGCCCCCACCTGCTGGCGCCCACGCTCCGGCTGGGATCCATGGCTGTCTTCTCTCTTGGGTTCTCCAGGGGCCCAGAGCCAGCGCGGGGGCGGGAGGCTCTGGAGAAAGGCCTGACTCACAGGCTCCGGGAGGCTGGCAAGGCCCAAGCTCTGCATCTGCAGGTGGATCCCCGGGAGCCAGAGTGTGATTCAGCCTGAGCTCCAGGTCAAGAACCAGCAAGGCTGGAGGTATCAGTCCTAGCCCAAAGGAGCCCAGGTAAGACGCCCTGACGTGGGCAAGCAGGGAAGCAGAGAGGAGAGGGGACAAAACCTTCCTGCCACTGCATTCGGTCTTTTCAGATCCCAGCATCCTGGGGAGGCTCAGCTTACTGAGTCCACAGGTCCAGCGCAGACCTCATCCAGAGACGCCCGGGGAGGAGCTGAGCTGGACCCTGCTGCAGGCTGGCTGGCCTCGCTTTCCTGTCTAGCCTAGGTGTAGCTGTGGCATAGAACTTGCCTCTGGGCCTTAGGGCAGACAGGATTCCTTGACCCCCAAGCCCCAAGCCCAGGCCCACACTGTGGGGCTCACTGAAAGTGCTGAGGACAACAGAGGAGAGTGGCAGGAGGAGGACCACCCTCCCCGCAGCTCCTAGGCGTACTTACCCCATCCAGAAGGAAGAGTGGTTAGGAGGCGTGGGGGTACAGTCCCACAGGTGTCCTCAGTAGGGACTCCTGCACTGTGTCACCTACCCAAAGATTTGTGGAAGCCTTCAGCTCTCACTCACTTAGAAGTGGGGTCTCTGCAGATGTGTGTAAGCGGGACAGATGAGATCACGTTGCCTTGATCCAGATGACAGCATCCAGGTAAGAGAAGACGCAGAAGGGAGGCCAGGTCTCAGCCCAGACAGGCCAAGGGATGGAGGAGACAGAGCCTGGAGTGACTCAGCTGCAAGCCCAGGGCACTGAGACTGCACAGCCCCCAGAAGAGAAAGGCAGGAAGGGCTCCCAGCCCACCAGGAGCCCCCGTAAGCATCAGCCTTCTGGCCTCCAGAACTTAGGAAGGGTGTCACTGTTGCTTCAAGCCTTTCGGCTTGGGGTTCTTTGCAAGGGCAGCCACAGAGCATCGTGGCCACTGCTGGACCTGGGCCACAAGCCATGCCCACAAAAGGGACCACTCCTACTAAAGCCACAGGGACAGAAAGGGCCCAGAGTTCAGAAGTGTCCTCCTTCCTACAGGCCGCACACCCAGCCCTTGGCTGTCCTGAGGCTACTCTTGTCATTGCAGTTCAAGAGTATGTGCTTTGCTGGAGTTTTAAGTAGCATGTGGTGCACCTGATCCCAAGTTCAGGGAACTGTGGAACAAGAAACAACCCCAACCCAGGTAGCAGGGCTGAAGTAGGCCTTGCTCTCAGGGGAGCCAGGCGGGCATCAGAGACCTACACAGAGGCCACGAAGCAGGAGAGGGACCCCACGGGATGGAAGGGCACCCGAAGAGTATCCCCGAGTACTCACTGAGGAATGTCACCAAGGGTTCATGAGTAAGACCTGCCGGGGAGTCAGGGAATCTCGAAGAGAGGCCCAGTATGCCTGGGAGCCCCCTCCTTCCATCTCTCCACCATTATTAAGGTTTCCAGGGGTGAAATCCTTCTGGAATAATGAGGAAATGGTGGCAGAGAGCCCTTTGGCCTGAGAGAACATTGTGGGCTCTGGATGACCCATGGGCTTTGTGCATCCCCTTGTTCACCTAAAAAGTGGTGGACAGTGAGGAAGGCACCTCCAGAAGTCACAGCGGCCCAGTTCTGGAGTCCCTGGGTAAACCATCATTTCTCCTGTTACTTCCCTGAAGTTTCAGTGTGGGATGCATCTGCTTTGATTCACTCATGACTGAGAGCACGGGGCCAATTCGGGACAGCTCTGTACTTTCTCTTGGGCGGTGAAGCTCCCAGGCCCGGGACAGCAGTTCCAGAGGGAGGGAGCAAGATGATTTCCTTAAAGCAGGAAACACTTCAGCCGATGTTCATAAAGTATCAAGCAATAGCACCATTTAAATATTTTTCTAGTTTCCTTTCCCAAAGGTTGCAGCAGCTTGCTCTAAGGGAATATATGGTACACCCTGGGGATCTGATTTTAATCACCTGCCTCTCATAAGCCCTGGGCCCACCCACTGCCCCAACCCCTCTACAGAGGTCCACTCTATCAGTCCTGCTGGCAGGATGTCCCCAGGCAGAGCGGCCAGGGGCCTGAGCAGGCCCCACACCCTGGAGCTGTCTGGCCCAGCCCAGGTAGGATTTTACTGTTATTTAACACCCGGCTGCCACAGTCTGTACTCCCAGGAGAAGGACCAGAGCTGAAGGGGTATTTGTAAGAAGCTGAGTTGGGTGAATATTTTATGCCTGTGGATGCAGTGGTGAGAATGACCAGTGAAGAAGCCAGTGAGAGCTACACACTGTGCTGTGTGCCCAGGGTGGCTGAAGTCCCCACCTGTGTCACAAGGTAGGGCCAACCCCTGGCAATAAGCAGCACTAGAAAGTCTAATATCAGCAGTTTAAAGGCAAAATTTTCCAGAGCAGGTTCTGCATGCTCAGCTAATGGGGTTCTCAAGGCAGGGTCCCCAGGGTGTCCCAGTGGAAAAGGAGACTTCTCTGGGATCTGGACACCAGTGCCGAGCCGGCCCTCTGGGCAAGTCTTGCAGGCGCAGGGGTACAAGGGGAGGTCCCTGGTTCTGCGGTCCAAAGACACCCTTCCTATGTTCCTGAAGAAGCCACAGCCCTCCACCCTTTCCTACATCTCAGCTCCTTGACAATGACGTGGTACCCATGGTGCAAAGGCCAGCTTACTGCCACGCTGCTGCCACCAGAGTGGAGGCTGGGAGCCTCCTTTTGCCCCCAGTCACCCTACCCTGACTGTCCACACCGCAGGGTACGGAGATGAGAAGGGTGGAGCCCCTGCGGCCATCCTGGCCTTGCTGCATTTTTCCTGGCAGATTTCAAATCCTGGGTCCCTACTGAAGCTGTGGCGCGTAGCTGTCAGGGCCACGTTGGGTCTGCAGTCTGGGAGCCCCCCAAAGCCCCAGTGTGGTACTGTGTGGGGCAGAAGCAGAGGCCTGGGCCACTGGGCTGGTTCCTTGTCAGGGTTCTCCAGTGACACTCTCCACTCACTCTCTGAGCAGGACAGACCTCAGTTCTCCCTGGCAAGGAGGAGGAGGAGGAGCCAGCAGGAAGCACGGAGCGGCCCACAGAGGAGCTGTGTCCGCAGAGGAGCCATGCTGGGCCCTCTCACACTGTCAGAGCTGGACTGAGGCCACCGCGAAGGACACAGCACAGGGCGAGGGGGCTTTCCATGCTCATTCAGCAAGGAGCTCGCCCAGGCACTAGAGGGCAGCCCCGACCCAGCTTGGGGCTTCTTGGCTTCCAGAGCTGACTGTAGTGGGCAATGAAGACCCATCTTCTAATCGGCCCCGCCCAGGTGTTCTTTCAGTGTGGCACAAAGGAACTGAGATGCGGAAGGAAGGAGAAGGGGAGAGGACAGCGGTGGCTTCGCTGTGGCTGTCAGGTGTGATGGGGGCCTTGATCAAGATGCTCCCTTCCTGCAGATCAATAGCAGCAGAGCCATTAGCCACAAAAAAAGAGACAGAAGCGAAGGGCCTGATCGGCAATCAATACCAGGTTAACCAGGACAGACGGGAAAGGGCCCGTCAAAGGAGGGCAGGGCCTGCAGCTGACGTCTAAGCCAGGAGAGGTGGCTCTGCACCCGCCGTACACGCTCAGCCAAGGCCCTGCTGCTGCCCAGAAGGTAGGGGTCAGAGAGGCTGCTGCGGGAACCAGGTCCTCAGGTTCCCTGGGTGTCCCAGGAAAGCCAACCAGCAGCGCAGTGACAAGGGAAGACGGCCTGTGAGGCTCAGCCTGGGTGTCATAGAGCCCCGGGCTGGGAGCAGGTGCAGAAAGGACGCAGTGCTCGTGAGAGGGACAAGGGCAAGGCCCTGCATGGGCCCGCCACAGGGCACTCACAGCAAGGCATGTCAGCCAGGCCTACTTCCCTGCCCACGTCTCTGCAGCACAGGCTCAGGGTCCAAGGGAAGCCTGTGGACTCTGCTTTCAGTTCAGTGCCTCTTGCTGAGAGGCAGCAGCTCCCCCAGCTTGGGTTTGCTGGCCCTAAGCTGTCCCTAACTGGGCAGGCCTTGCAGAGTCTTTTGGGCCTGAAGGTCCCAGGCTCCTCCCAGGAGAACAGGAAGCTGAGCTTCCCAGACTCTGCAGGACCCCCCACCCAGGGAGACAAAGGCCTCAGGAAGAAATCAGGGCCACCTGCAGCCCAAAGCGACCTCCTTGGGACCAAGGTCACACTCAGGGGTGTGGCCAAGGTTGGCAGAGTGGCAACCGGAACCCAGGACAGGAAATGGGGGAGAGAGAGGAGGGGGCCACATAGGCCAGCGACTCCCTGGCCTGTAGTAGCTGTGTCAAGGCCCAAGACATCAGGGCGGACGCACACCCAGGAAGAGGGCTCAGAGGTACCCCAGGAGAAGGTGAGGGGTTAAATCTTTCTGGGCCTCAGTTTACTCATCACCGAAGGGAGCACAGCTGCCGAGGCCGCAGGTGTGTGAAGCAGGAGGGATCCCTGGAAGCAGCAGCTTTGGACCAGGCACAGGCACAGCCAGGACCATGGAAAGGGCTGAACTGTGACCAAAAAAACCCACACAAAACAGGTTTCCAGGTGCAGCTGAGGCCAGGAAGTTGGGGGGCCTCCCGTGGGGTGACAGAGCTGTTCTGGAGCTAGATGATGGCCACCCGCATTCCAACCGCACTGAACGCCAGTTACTCGTACTACAATCACTTCTTATGTTACATGAATGCATCTCAACAAAATAAAATTGAAGAAATAAAGTGAAATGACAGCTGTGACGGTGGACAGCCATGGCCACGAGCAGAGGCCGAGCCCAGCGGGCTGCAGCCCCACGCCGAGCACCTCACCACTGCAGGAGGGGAGCTGGGGCAGGCGAGCGGCTTGCTCTAGGGGCGAAGAGGACCTGGAAAGAGTCACCTCTCCAGAGTCTGATGCATAGAAATCAAGTTGGAGGAGGCACACAGGAAGAGGTGACAAGAAGTGGGTAGGGACGGTGACAGCTGGCACTTGAAGACATCCTTCTGAGCCCCACAATGGGCCCTGGGAAGACACTGTATGGAAGCCCTGAAGTGGCCCCTGGAAAGGCTCCTGGGCTGGATGCCAGACGCCCACAGTGACCTTCAGAAACAAAACCCTGACCCCCACACCCACAGGAGCCAGAGCCCTGCTCCCCGGACCCACAGTGCAGGGGACAGGTGCCGCCACAGCCTTTCTCTAAGAGACCTTTGAAAGGGTATTTGGGAGATCTTCTTTACCAACACTGGAACTCAAAATAAGCCATTTCTCCAGCATAGACCTCAGCCCCAAGAACTTAGGACCCCAGCATGGACCCAGACCTTCCCAGCATCTCCCTGGGCCAGCACACCCAGCCTCAGCTGGCTTGGTCCCCACCTTCCCTCCTCTTCCTCAGGGCTGTGTGAGCTCACGATGCCCCCCACACCAGGGGTGGTGACAGCAATTCAGTGCCCCATCCCACACACCAGCTAGGGCTGCTCCGCCCACAGTGTTCGCAGTGGCGGCCAGCACAGTCCTCCTCACCCACCATTTACCAGGCCTGCATGGCTCTGTGCCCGGATGTGCTGCAGGCCCCATGACTCTCAGGGCCCCTCCAGTGAAGTGAGCCTCAGCTACAAGCTGGCTGCCACGAAGGGGCTGCAAGACCCCAGGGCAGCACAGGGCAGAGCATGCCTAGTGCTGAGCCTGGGGAGACAGGGGGACCCAACAGGGCGTGAGCAGGCCTGGGCCACAGCCAGCCCTCAGCCTTATCCCTATTCAGCCCGCGGTGGCAGGGAAAAGCCCCCACAGGGCTGAAGCAGATGGGCGGCTCCGGACCCCAACCCGGCTGCCATCTGTCCTGACAGTCGCTAGTGCCCAGGCAGCCCCTCCTCCTGGCCACCATCTGCTGCCCTGCCAGGCCCCCTCCCAGCTCCTGGCCCCCGGAGGGGGTGGGGCGGGAGCCAGAGCTAGAGCCAGACCAGGTGTCTAGGACCAGGCCCATCTGGCACCTCAGGGAGGGGAAGGGCAACGGGGCAGCCAGGGCATCACGAGCGCTGACGGCTCCCCTGGCTGTCTGAGGAGCATCAGGAGAGAGGGATCAGGCCCCACATCCCACAGAGGCAAGCTCGGTGTACCCCACCCTGGTGAAAGAGGAGAGACCGTGGACAACGCTGCCGTGGCAGGTGCCAGTGTGGGGGACGTGCTGGCCTAGAGCCTCTGGAGCGCCAGTACAGATGGGGCAGGACATTAGCAGCCTGGCCCAAGGACCAGCAGCCAAACCCAGAAGTCAGTGCCAAGAGGCCAGGGCCCCAAGGGACGTGCACCCTTCACTGTCTGGGCCTGCTGGCCAAAGCCCCTGAGAGCCCAGATAGGAGGAGACTCAGGTGCAGATGTGGGCAGCCCCAGCCCAGTCCACCCTGGGCCTGGAGGACTCCCCTTGGGTCCACCCTGCTCCTGAAACAGCCAAGGCACTGCATCCCATACCCCACCCTCCTCACTCCAGGACTCAGGAGCCTAGGGGTATGAATTCCACCCGGCACCTATGCAGACTCTGTTCTACCCGGATCGGAGGCCCAAGGCCTGACTGGACGGTGTGGGCAGTAGGAAAACATAAGGACAAAGTGTCACACACCCCAACTCAGCCTTGTCCAAAGCTAGGAAGCAAGGCCTGGCGAATTATGGATGGACAGCGCCACCTGGCGGACGTGTCAGAGATGACCAGATTCATTTTGGTTGGGGTTAAGGATTTTTAGTCTTGGGATTTCGACCCTACTTCCCCCCGCTGCTCTGACTGTGACTATAAGAAGTCTCTGCTTCTCGTGTGGCTCTGGGGTACAGCCCTTTTCTAGCATGTGCAAGGCCCTGGGTTATGTCCCCAGTAGCAGGAAAAAAGGAAAGAGGGAAGGGAGGCCGGAGAAGGGAGGCAGTAAAGTGGGGGGAAGGGAGGAAAATCAAGCCCCTGTCCCCCTATTTCACACACCATGATCTCCAGACCTACCCATTCTGTTTTCCTTCACACGAATGGTTCTATTCATGGCTGAGTAACCCCACTATGTGTACACTGTGCCCCACACTTCCGTTTTCTCATCTGATAGCGGGCGCCCAGGCCGGCTCCACTGTGCTTCCGTAGCCGTGGACTTGGACTCCTTCAGCCATATACCAATACATGGTGCTGCTCTGGTTTTAGTTTGTTGAAGCATCTCCATACTAATTTCCATACTGGTTTTACTCGTTTACATTCCCATCATTCATAGCTGTTGTGTTTTTTTGTTTTTGTTTTTTTATGTACTTAGGACAGGGTCTACAGAGTCCCACTGCATAGATCAGACTCATAGTGGTTCTCCAGTTTTCAGCCTCCCAAGTGCTGGATTACAGGCGTGCCCCACCACGCTCAGTCTCAATCGCCGTCTCAGTGCACCCTGGGGGTGGGGCTAGCACAGCAGGCAGCCAATCAAACCCCAGCCACTGTGCTCTGCCTAAGTCCACTGAGCTATCTGGTCAGCCATCGTGTGTGTGTGTGTGTGTGTGTGTGTGTGTGTGTGTGTGTGTGTGTGTGTGTGGCACTGGGCACTGAACTCAGGACCTTGCACTTGCCAGACAAGCACTTATTCTACTGAGCAATCACCCCAGCCTGTTGTTGTTATAGTATGTATTTGGTACAGGGCTTCATTACACAGCTAGACTCATAGTGGTCCTTCTGTTTTCAGCCTCCCCAGCGCTAGGATTACAGGTACAACCCATCACACCTGGTCTCTGTGGCTGGCTCAGCACACAGGGCAGGGCCAGTGCTGCACATGGTGCCAGGGATTGAACCCCAGTCCCTGCATTTGCCTGAGTAGGCACTTAGTCCGCTGAGCTATCTCACCAGCCCTTACTCTCACTATTCGTGGTGGGGTCCTTTTTTCTTTTTTATATTCTTGGGTGATTGTCAGTCTGACTCCTGTCATTCAAGGGTGAGATGGAATCTCAATCTCGTCTCAATTTACATTTCCCTAAAGGATGAAGATGTTGAACACTGTTTCATATACTTATTTATTGTCCCTTTTTATTTATTCTTTTGAGAATGGTCTGCTCAATTCCTTTGCCCATTTATTGTTGGGCTGCTTGATTTTTGGTGTTAAAATTTTGAGGTCTTGCCAGGGAGATAACTCAGTAGAATAAGTGCTTGCCTGGCAAGCGCAAGGGCCTGAGTTCAATTCCCAGTTCCTCAAAAAAACAAAAAACTTTAAAAAGCGGGGGCAGGGAGATGGCTCAGTAGAATAAGAGCTTCCCTGGCAAGCACAAGGGCCTGAGTTCAATCCCTGGTTCTGAAAAAAAAAAAATTCTCAAGGTCTTCGTATAGGCTAGATATCAATTCTCCGTCAGCAGAGCAGCTGGCTGAGACTTGCACCTCTCTGCCCCTTGTCTCTTCACTTTGTTAGCTGTTCCCCTTGCTAGGCAGAAGTGGTTTCTAGTAATTCGATGTGGTCCTGCCCGCCGACTTCTGCCATGATTTCCTGTGCCGGTGGCATCCTCCTTGGGAAGTCTCTCCCCAAGGCTTCAAGTGTGCTCTCTGTTTTCTTCCAGTAGTTTCAAGGTTTCAGTGCTCTACTGAGATCTTTGATCCATTTTGAATAGATGCCTGTACAGGGTGGGAGCCAGGGGTCCGCTCTCCATCTCCTAGCCGTAGCTATCACTTTCCCAGCATCACCTGCTAGGGAGACTGCCGTTCCTCTCGCAGTTTTGGCCAGAATCAGATGGCCGTCTTTTTATTTTAGGTTTGTCTCTGGGCATCTTATTCCATCCTATGGGCCTGCATACCTATTTTTGTGCCAGTGCCATGCTGTTTTTATTATTATGGCTTTGTAATATAGTTTGAAGTCAGGTATTGCAATACTTCTATCTTTACTTGCTTTGCTTAGGAGTGGTCTGGTGGCCTCTTGGTTGGAAAACTTGATTCTTTTCAGAACTCTAGCCACAAACAGTTGGATGAGAACTGAGTCTGATTCAGGGGTCACATTCAATGCCAACCACGTGAAGAAATTTGATTTAGTTTTCATGCCGGAGAGCTTGGGCTGTGACCCCATCCCCACTAAGGGTCTTGGGAATCACAGGTAGGTCTCCATGGCAAACACAGGGCTCTCCTCCCACCACCCAGGGAGTATTCTGGGCAAAAAGAGAGAGGAGGAACCTGAATTCAGTCAAGTTTGGGGAGCTAAACTTACATTTTCAGGAATCTGGGACAAGGACACTGCGAGGGAGAAGTCAGAGGCTCAGTGCAGCAGGACGCTTCACAGGACAGATGGCCAGGCTGCTCCCCCGACTCCCACCTCTCCTACCCCCACCCCCACCCCAACCCCACCCCCGCACAGGTAGCAGGGGAGGGGGAGGGGAGGGCTGGTGCTGGCTTGAGCAAGATGCACAGGACCCGATGGGCGCTCCAGCTCACTTGGGCCCCTTTGGAGCCCACCTGAAACCAACCAACCACAGAAGGATATTTTTTCAAACAGTCAAAGAAATGTGATTCTGAGCACGGCTGGGGTTTGCTGCGGCGTGTGGGCTAGCTGGCTGTCCTGGTGGAGCTGTAATTATTCCATACAAAGCTCGGCATGCAGCCAGAGCTCCGTCCTGACATTTGCGAGATTCAAATGACGGTGTTTGCTTCGAGGCTGGAAAGTACCTGGGCAAAGGAAAGGAAATGTGTGAGCGGGAGCCGGTACCCACCACATCCGTCACTGCCCCGCGGGGGTCCGGGGGTGCACTCCTCTCTCCCTCAGCTTCAAGTATTCGGATGAAAGTTTTCATTGCAAAAACGTAAGAGGGAAAGCATCGGGTCTCCCACGCACAAGATGGGGCACCCTGGAAGCTTTCCTGCACAAGTGGGCTCACCCTCAGGCCCCAACGCGCACCTTCTTTCTTCCTGGGGAGTTAGGGTTGGAAAAGTCCCTTGAGACAGAGAGCTGCTGTGTTCTGGCTCCTGTGACCACCAGATGGCAAGGCCGGTGGTGTCTCCCCAGTGGCACTGGGCACCTGCCTGGCAAGCTGGGTGCCTCACCCCGTCTCTCCTGGGTTTTCAGGCCTCCTTGAAAACTGCACCAGAAGTGGGCTCTCCCTGAGGCCCTCTGCTAGGCCCCTGCAGCCCTGTCTGTGCTGGGCGCAACTGCGGACCACTGGGACCCTGGTGCGTCACAGGGCAGGCGAGGTTCAGGACCCCGAGATGGCAGATTGTCATCCTTGGCACCTATCCAAGGGAAGGTGTGGCAACAGGGACAAGGGTTGGAGAGAGGCAACAACATAGCAGCCGGAAACCCAGGGCCTGGGAATGGGGTGACTTCTAGAAGCTGTGGACGTCAGGCAAATAGATCCTCCCTCCTCAAAATCTCCTGGAGGAAGCACCCTGGCTGGTGCCTTGGGTTCTAGCTCAGTGAGACCTGTGGGACCTCAACCTCCAGAATTCTAATAAATTTGCTATTTTTTTTTTTTCCTTGAGACAGAGTCTCACTATCCAGCTCAGGCTAGCCTTGAACTCACAGTGATCCTCCTGCCTCAGCCTCCTAAGTGCTGGGATTGTAGTGCTGTAATTTGCATGATTTTCAAGTAGTGAGGTTGTATCCATTTGTCACAGCTACAGAGAGCTCCTGTTCCCTCTGAGCTCCATGGAAAAGCTCAGGGAAGCCAGAGGGGCCCAGAGGTTCACCCTGGCCTTTTGGGCAGTAGTCACCTCAGGACTCCCCTGTCCTTCATGGCCTCCCAGCACCCCTACAGTGAAGCCATCCCTATGGAACAGGCTGCCCTCTGGTGTCCACTAGGCAGGGCCCTTCATCCCTCCAGGCTGGTAACTGTGTTAGGTGCTCAAATCCTGGACAAAGAAGCAAGCACCACCCACAGAAGAGCTGTGAAAGCGCAGATTAGCAAAGATGCCCCCTCTGCGTAGGAGCAGGCAGTGAGAGCTCACACTCAAAGAAGCCAGGAATCAGAGCCTGTGTGTGGCTTCACAGGGAGTGAGGAGATCTTTGGATTTTGGTTGTTGTTTTTGGTTTTAGTTGCTGGATTGGTTCTGGTTTGGCTTGGCTTAGTATTGGGTTTTTTGTTTTTTGTTTTTTGTTTTTTTTTTGGGGGGGGGGATTGAAACAGAGACTCTCTATGTAGTCCAGGCTGGCCTTGAACTCATAGCAATCCTCCTGCCTCAGCCTCCAGAGCACTGCCATTACTGGTGTGCATTGCTGTGCCAGCAGGAGTAGCTCTTGGAACTGACACTGATTCACTCCAGTCAGGGGCCGGTCTCCTCCTATCCACCGAAGGGGGCAGCTTCTATTGTTACATGGACTCTGTGGAGCTGTCCTGGTGCCCAAAGCTGGAGGGGAAGGGGTGTCAAGACCACAATGCAAATGAGATTGTAATCAAATATAATTAAGTTGGTGTTAATTTTGGATGCTCAAGATGCTCCACAGAGCGAGCCTCCCCATGTGTGGCCTCACTGTCAGAACCAGATGCTCTCTGCGGGTTGGAGAGCAGGCTTCAGCTTCCCCCTATGCACCTTAGTGGCCCTCCTCTGGCATCTTTCTCTCTCTTCGCCCCTTGCCTCACCTCTGCGGCCTCCCAAGGGTGCTGTCCCAGCATCCCCAGCTGACAGGGCCGCTGTGTTCTTGGCCTGGCTCTCTGCCAACCCGCCTGGCTGCCGTGGCTGGCTGGGCACTCAGAGCTCAGATCTGCACGCTGTTACATGCATGGATTTCACACACAGAGCTGTAGCTGTGGCCTTGATCATCAGAGGTCCTGAAAGCTAAGCAGAGCAGAATGCAGGCTTCAGAGGCAACAATCCACCCCCACCCCTGGGCTGGAACATGACTGCCTGAGCAGGCTCTGCATCCTCACTGATACAGAGGCCATGATTTAGCATCCTCTTATCTCACCCTGATTAGATGTGGTAGCAAAACAGCATTCTTGTTAGCAGACACGTCCTGCGGTTGCAGAAGTCCCCTCATGCACAAAGTCCTTCCAGGCACCCAGGGTCACACCACGGTCCCAGAGCTCACAGATGGCACTGCTGGTATCTGAGTGCATGACAGCAGGATCCTTACTGTCCACTGGCCTCTGTCACTTGCGGATTCCCAGGCCTGAGCTCATCTTGGGGTGCAGCAGGGATACAGACTCCCCCTTATATCCCAATCCTCCCAGATGGTGGAAAGAAACACAAGCCTCTCTCAGCACCCTTCAGATAGTAGGTGCCACATAAAGGTGCAGAGAGCACGTGGTGGTCTGGAAGGACAGCAAAGGGGGAGAAGGGGGCCGCCTCCCAGAGGCAGGACAAACACAAACTGCGCCACAAAGACAGAGCAAAAGAAGAGAAAACATTGGCCATGGCCCCAGCCTCCAGCAGAAGATTCCCTAGAGGCCTAGGCAGACAAACTGCTTCCTCACTCCCTGGATGCTCCATCCCTCCCCTCCACACTGATCCTGGGAACCTGGGGTACAGATTCCAGGTTCCGTGCAACTTCAACCCCCTCCTAGCTTCTGCCAGCACCCCAACTTCCCCCGTGTCCCTCTGAATGGACTCATGAGCTATTTATTGGCCATGACAATGAGAGTCTGCAAGGATGACCATGGGTCAACATGGAGGAGGTTTCTGCCCAGGGACTTCCCAAAGGGACACTGTCCTGCCCCATGAGGCCTTGGGTGCCAGGCAGTAACAGGCGGGCTGTACATCGTCTGCCTCACACGGCCAAAGGTAGTCCCTTATCTGTCGTTCTTCATTATCGGGACACAGATAGACGCCTGTGGGGCTATAAAGCAGGTGCATGGAGAGAGCTGATCCTGCTGAGTTTCAGGGGCAGGCCATGAAAACAGCTCATCTCTGTCACCCACGCTGCTCCTGCTCTGGAGAAACCCACAGCACCTCTGGCCTTTGGACCAAGTCAGGACCGGCCACTCCCACTTCATCCTCTGCACTCCCTGCAGCCCCTCTCTGCACCCCTCAAAGGCAGCCAGAGGCTAGGAGCCAGCAGGAGGAGGAGAGACCCTGGACCCTGACATGCTCACAGCCTGGGCACCGGCCTGGCATCAGCCTGAACACACACACACACACACACACACACACACACACACACACACCATGGCTCGCGTTAAGCAGAGCCCAACCAGCTACTGACCCAAGAAGGTAAGAGCACAAATGCTTTAAATGAGAAGCAGTGAAGGGTTCTACAGAGCCACTTCTCACTCAGCAAGTTCAAAACAGGAAATGGAAGCCCCACCGCCAGCCCCCTACTTGCCTTCGGTGCCTGGCGTCATTTACTCAACACTTCCCTCTCCAGTTTGATCTGTGATACAAAGCACAGGATCTCATCCTTTGCGGCTAAAGCACCTTCTCTGTGTACATGTGCCCCGTATCTCTGTCATCATCAGTCAGTGGCCCTCAGATTGTTTCCATTTCTTAGTTCTTCCATCAAGTGCTGCAATAAACAGGAGAGTATAGATGTCTCTTGAACACACCGATTTCACTTCCTGCGGAGATATATCCAGGAAGGGGTCACTGGGCCATGTAGTACTTCTCAATTTAATTTTCCGGGGACCCCTCACCCTGTTGTCCTCATTCCCGCCCACACAGCGCAAGGGCTCTCCTCTCCCCACATCCTCTCCAGCACCTGTTATCCTCAGCCTTCTGATAACAGCCCCTCCTCCCCGGAGTGAGGTTGGCGTTGGCTGCAGTTTCTATTTACATTCCTAGAGGGTTGGTAATGGTGAGGGTCAGTCATTCCTATGCATGACGTTCTGTTGTGTGGCTTCTTTTGAGAAATGTGGATTTGGGTTTGTGTTCATTTTGTGATCAGGTTATTTGGGAGATGTCTTGTTTTGTTTCATTTTGTTGCTGTCTGGTGTGTGGTGCTCCTTGTGTATTCTGGGCCGCAAAACCTCACGGGGGTATGGTTTGCAAACATTTTCTCCCTTTGTGCAAGTTATGGCTTCATCCTGTTGATGGCTGTGTAGGGTTTTTTTGTGGGACCCCTTCTATTTTTCCTTTTGCTTCCTGTGTTTCAGGATCTTTCCAAGAAATCGTGGCTTGGGCCAGCGGTGGGATTTCCTTTTTCCTGTTTTGAACTTGCTGAGTGAGAAGTGGCTCTGTAGAACCCTTTGCTGCTTCTCATTTAAAGCATTTCTGCTTACTTTCTCGGGTCACTAGCTAGTTGGGCGCTGATTAACTCCAGCATGGATCCTGGGGGCACTAGGTCTGGAGTTTGGCATAAACATCCGGAAGCATTTCCCCTGTGTTCCCTCCAAAAGTTCCCTGGTTCAGGTCTGACAGTTATGTCTATAATCAATTCATCCTGGGCTACGTTTGTAGCAGATGAGAGGCTGGAGGCCAGCTCCACTTCTCTGCGTGCAGACACACAATCTCCCTGGCACCCACCCTTCAAAACTACCCCTTACTCCCCACAGTGCTGAGCACTGTGCACTAGGTGGTTGCACACATGTGAGCACCTCTGGCCTCTGGGTGTGCCCCGCTGGTCACTGCATCGGTTCGGTCCCCATATTCTTCACATCATCTGGGATTTTTTTGTTTGTTTGTTTGTTTTTGTTTTTGTGGCCCTGTACAAATGTCAGGATAGTACTTTTTTCTATCTCTGTGAAGAAAGTCATTGGTATTTTGATAAGGGTCGTACTGATCCTACAGATGGCTTTTGGAAGCATGGCTATTTGCACAGTATTGGTTCTTCTGACTCAGGAGCACAGGATGCCTTTCCATTTGTGTGTGTGTCCTCTTCCATTGCTTTCATTGTTTTGTTTCCATTGTAAATTATTTCAAAATGATCTTCCGAAGTCATGTTTAAAATTTTAAGCCAATTGAATCATTTTTCAAAGGAGAGGGACCAAGGTTTTGTCACCACGACTTCAGTTTACGAATCTACGCTCCAACAAGAACAGGAACTCCTTCCTTGTATTCCCTGTTGTCCGCTACACAAAGCACGGTGTTTTCTGGGGCTTCCCATGGGCAGGGAATCGTTGCTGCTCTTAGAGCACAGAGCCTGGAGTCGTGCAGGGCGGGATCACCCCAGCACCCCTGTGCCTCCAGAAAGGGCCCGGGAGCCTGCGCTTGTTTTTTACACTGTTCTGCAGCCGTCACCACATCAATCTCCATGCTCTTTTCTCCTTGAAAGACTAAAACTCCACCCTTTCTAAACACTAAGTCCCCACTCCTCTTTGCCCAATACCCCACCCTGTGGCCCCCATTCTGCATCCTGTCTCTGTGAGTTCGACTACCCTGTGTGCTGGGTGTAAATAGAATCATACAGTATCTGCCTACCTGTGATGGGCTTGTTTCATGCCTCAGGATTGGCCCGTGCCATGGCAGCTCCCTTCTTTTCCCAAGCTGGGTGACAGCCCCGTGGCACACATGTGCACACTCTGCTTAACCGCAGAAGGGCACTTGGCAGCTCCTACACTTAGTTGCACGGCTGACGTGGCTAGGAGCTTGGGAGTGCCCATGTCTCTCAGCAACCATTTTCAATTCTTCTGTGTGGCGCTCAGGAGTGCTACTGCCCATGGCCATTATGCTTCCCCTTTGATGGCACTGTCAAGCTGTGTCCCACACGACTGTGGCATTTCACACCCCCCACTGCAGGTGCACAGGAGCTCTGTGAGTCCCCATCCTCGCCCACACTTCCTATTTCCTGCTTTTGAGGTAGCCATTCTAGCTAGCGTGTGCTACTGGTGCTTTCTGTGGAAGAGGAACAGCTAGGCCCTCCATGGGACATTGAGCGCAGTCTGACTGCTCTCTGGGGTCCTGCGATGCAGGGCCCAAACCTTCTCATATCTGTCCAAGCCCGGAGAACATCCAACCCCCAGAGGAAAGCCCAGAGAGCATGGTGATGGGAGGATGTGGGTTCCCAGCCACGACAGAGAAAGCACTCTGGTGGGAGCATGGGTCCTGAGGACGGGGTGCCAGGCACATGTGGGGGCCTCTGTGCCTTCCACACAGAGGAAGGTTGCCCATAAACTTAAAACTACTCTTTGAAAGGTGTCCTCTATGCATCCTGAGTCCAGAACAGAGGAGCCACGCTCCTGAGCCCACGATTCAGGGCCTGACTACAAGGTTCTCCAACAGCCAGGTGTGAGCCTAATGTTTGTGGTATTTTGTGGTTCAGTGTCCCTCCACAGCTCCAGGGGCATAGTGTGTGACAGAGGGCTCCCAGGAGTACAGGGCAGCAGGCAGGATGTGCCGGTGGCCACCAGGACAGTCCCTGTGGGAGCTGGCCTGGTACAGGACGAGTTGTTGAGGTTCTGGCTCAGAATGGAGGAGACACCCAGTTCTCAGGAGACTCAGGCACAAACATGGGGCAGAGATGGGCACAGAGGGACGAAGACCTATGCCTGGCAATTTTAGATGCAAGAGAAGTCTTCCCCAAGCCAAGAGATGGGGGCGACTGGCATAGTCGCGGGGGCATGAGCACAAGCTAATTTCTAGAACATGCTAGTGGGAGCTTATTTGGACTGAGAGAATTTATAGGTGTATTGAGGATGTGGAGATGAGACCTTCCTGCATGTCCAGCTGGGCCCTGGACCCAGTGGCTTTGTCCCTTCCACAAGTTACACTGGGAGCAGACACAGGGAAGACAAAAGCAGAGACTGGAGTGACCAGTCCAAGCACAGGGGTTATGAGAACCCCTTGCACCAACAGACAGACCCAGGAGGGGAATGAAAGCAGCATGGCACCTCAGGAAATGGGCACAACCCTAATGATACTACCATCCCCCACAGGCCCTACCCAAGCCAAATCTCCCCAACCCCCATCCCAGCCCATCCCAGAGTCTGGAGCAACACGGCCTCCAATGGTCAGAGTCCCATACCCATCCACAGCTTCCTATGCACCAGCAGGAGGCATGGGGCCAGAAGGACCTCGAGGGGAACTGACCCACAGGGCACATAATCCCATTAAAATATGAATTGTCTTTTAGCCAGGCAGCACTGCAAAGTCCTCAGAGGCAGCAGCAGTTGATGCAGTGGGGCAGCCTGACAGTAAAAGCCTACCTGGAGAACAGCAGGCACTGGGCAGCGGGCCACTTGGGGCAGTAGGGGTGGGTCAGGACCCGGAGAGGCAGCAGAGGTGGAGGTCTCCCAGGCACTCTGGGAGAGAAACGAGAGCTGCTGGTTTCAGCTCACTCCTACGAGCTGAGGGCTGCCTGGACCTTTGGAAAGAAATCCCCACCTTCTTCTCCAGCATCGTGGTCATGAGAGCCTGCAGCCCCTGGTACTCACCTGACAATCTGCCTCCAGCCAGGTGGTTCCCGCTACACTCTGTGTCCCAGGAGCACCAAGGTGAAGCTCCACCCTGCACCCTGGGCTGTGGAACCCACCCCAAAGGGCAGACGAACTCTAGGGACCTTGCCACCCTAGAGCTCATCTGTCTGGGCAGACCGTAGCAAGGTCCTCGGGTGAAAAGCTTCTGTGTCCAGTTTCCTGCACACAGGGCTTTCCAGCCAGCAGCGTGCATAGCCAGGCTGTCTGCCCTCAGCATCCTTGAGAGCCAGCCCTGAGCTGTCAGACAGCAGGGCTGCGGCAGAGAGCACCCCCAGGGGCTAGCAGATCCCTACTGTGCACCAGCACGGACCCACACCAGGACTGCTGCCCACAGCCTCCCAAGGGACACACATGACCAGCTATGCCTTCACTCACACCAGGTGACAAGAACAGGTGCCACTTGCACAGCTAGCCCTGTGGGGGACAATGCTCTGTATGTCCACCTGGACACCAGCAGAGACAGAGCACAGGCCTGGGCTCACCTAGAGATGGTGCTCTGGATCTGAGCCCATGCACAGCGGGCCACGCGGGGCAAGATCCACCTGTACAGTTGTCAATGCTCCCTGGTCCCCAGATCAAAGACGCCTCTGGGATCAGGAGCCAAGGAGCTCCTAGGCCAGAAAAGGAGTCCATAATCCCACACATTCCTACACAGTACCCTTAGAGAGCAGCCCAAGGAAGGGTTCCTCACACAGCACTGCCTGCCCAAGCTCAGCTTCCTGAGGAGCTGGGGAGCCCCCTGTAAACAACTGGGGTGCTCAGTGAGGTGGTGCACACCGGTAACTCCAGTACTTAAGGGCTGTCACAACTGTCCCAGTAATTGTGAGCTCCAGCCAAGCCTAGGCCACACACGAGACCTATCAAAAAATAAAAATAAAAAATAACATAAAGAACAGTTTAGATGATAACTTTAAATGTTTCCATTTACCCAGTGGCAAACAGCAACCTAGAGCCAGGCATGGCAGTACACATCTGCTATCCTAGCACTCTGGAGGCTGAAGCAGGGGGATCTTGTGCTTGAGTATATAGCAAGTTCAGACCACAGAGGGCTACATATAAGACCCAGTCTCAAAAAAAGAGAGAGAGAGATAGCTGGGCTGGGGTGGTGACTTTCAACATTTTTGGCAACCCAGAATTAGATGCAGTGATGCATTCCTGTAATTCCAGCAATCCAGGAGGCTGAGGCAGGAGGATCACAAATTTGAGCCCAGTCTGGGCAACTTCATGACTTACCAAGACCCTGTCTTCCTAATAACTCTCTAAAAAGGGCTGGGAGTGTAGCTCAGTGTGAAGGCCCTGGGTTCTGTCCCCTCCCCCGTAACTTCAAAAAAATACAGAGCAGCCCATATCTGACCTGGTCTGACTCTAGGACAGAAGCTGGAGATGTGTGGTGAACTTGGGGTACCTTGTAGTGACAGAGTGAGGAGGTGCTCAACACACACACACACACACACACACACACACACACACACCAGAGATGCAGACCTGGCCACAGCTACATGCACATAAATACAAGATACACACCTGTGCTCTCATCACACATATTCACTTACACACACATACGTACACACATTTCAGACACAGACACATGTACATTGATGGACACACATAGACACACACACATACAACATACAGGGGATCATATGACAAGAACACAGAAGCCACCTGAAAGAGCCACCAGGAGCCAAAGCAGGAATAATTCAAGTAACAAATTAAGTAATGCTATATTATAATTCAAAGTATGGTACACAAAGGGCTAAATACATAAGTATAGGGGAGCAAAAGCCCTGATTTACAATTTCATAAAGAAATGGTGTGGGTGCCCCTCCCTCCCTGTGGTGGGACACCACCTGCCGAGTGGTGAGGCCCTCTGGGGGAGGCCAAGGCTGTGACAGCAGGACACAGTGGCGCTGTGGTGTGAGTCCTGGTGAGCTGGCTCCAGGTGGGCGACCATGGCTGACCCCAGCCCCAGGTCCTGCTAACCATGGCACCCTCCATGTGATGCGATGAGGTGGGGTTTTGCCTTAGAGTGCTGACCCCTAAAGCCCACAACCTCAGCCCATTCATGAGGAACAATGGGTAACCCCAACTGAAGATCCTTCTACAAATCCCCTGGCCACTGCTCCTCAAAGCTATCCTAGTCAGTGGTGGCACACGCCTATAATCCCAGCACTCAGGAGGCTGAGGCAGGAGGATCTCTGGGAGTTTGAAACCAGCCTGGGCTACAAAGTAAGCTCAAGGCTAGCCTGAACTGCATAGCAAGACCCTATCTCAAAAAGACAAAAATAAAGTCTAAGCACCTGTATGGCAAGCGCAAGGACCCGGATTCAATCTCCAGTACCACACGCCATGCCAGCTCCAGAACGCCAGGCACCCTGTGCGTCCAAACTGCATAGTGAGACTCTGTACCACAAAAATAAGACTTTTTTAGAAAAAGAAAACACCTTAAACAAACAAGAAACTGTCAAAGTCAGGAGGAGCCAAAGGAGATAGAGGACTAAAGTTCATGTGGGGGCTGTGGAGAGGGCCCAGACCTGAAAAAGAAGATGGGGTTAAAAGCTAAGGCAACCTGAAGGAAGTGCAGGCTCAGGATCAGTTGTCAACATGGCTTATCCACCGACGGGGAAATCGCTGTTGAGGCGGTGCTGGGACCTGTGTTCGCATGTGTCTGAGTGTGTTATGTGTATGTGTGTGTGTGCGTGTGTGTGCATATCTGTGTGTATGTGTGTCTGTCTGCCTGTCTGCCTGTCTGCCTGTCTATCTGGGACTAGTGATTCAACCAAGGGCCTTCTCACCGAGCTGCATGCCCACCCCTCTTTGAAATTTTTATTTTGAAACAAAACCTTGCTGATTGGCTAAGCTGCTCAGCTCAAACTTGTGCTCCTCTTGCCTCAGTGTCCCAGAGTGCTGGGATGACAGTGTGCCACTGCACTTGGCAGGTGTGGGAGCTTGCTATGCTGTGTTGATAACTGTGGGGGATACCCAAAACTATCGTGAAATAAAAAGTTTATTTTAAAAAAAAATTTTGGAGCTGAGCATGGTAGGACACACCTATTGTCCCAGAACCAGGAGGCTGAGGCAGGAGAATCCCAAGTTTGAAGGATACCCTAGGCAACTTGGCAAGTTTGTGGAACACTGTCTTAAAATTAAAATGTAGTATAATAAAATATAAAATCCTGGGGCCAGGGAGAAGGCTCAGTGGAATAAGTATTTCTCTGGCAAGTACAAGAGCCTGAGTTCAATCCCCGGTTCTGCCAAAAATAATAATAATAAAATAAAATATAAAACCCTTGACTCGATCACCAGCATTGCAGAAAAACAAAAGTTTTGCCTAACCAGAAAGTATAATAGATAATACATAATGGCATAAATTTTTTTCTTCTAAATTTATTTATTCACTTTAAGTTGTACACAAGATAGGACAATACCAGTCCTTGGGGACAAAGCAGTGACCAAAACACCAGGCCCTGACTTGAGGGCTCAGACTGCTATCTATCAAGGCACACCCAGCACCCGAGTGGCAAGCATAAATGACAACTGTTTACCAGGAAAATTTATTCCAAGTCATAAACCCACAAACTGCACCACCAACTACATAAAGAACCAACGCCATTGAGGGGCCCAATGCTGGAGACACCTTCATTGACTGCCAAAGACAATAAGCAGCCTGCACTTGGGGAGCAGAGGAGCAATCCTGACGTGCAGCAGTCCCGAGCTTCTCCACCTTAATAGCTTGAAATGTCACCACACACCTAGTAAGCCACCAAAAGAATCCTGAAAAAATAAAATTCAAGAAAGGCAGTGCTCAGAGGGCAGAGGGGCCGGGGAACCACCAGGTGCCTCAATCCTCTTTTCTTCTATGGTGCCAGGGATAGAACTTGGGTCCTCACACGTGCTAGGGATCGTTCACCACTGAGCAACAGCTCCAGCCCCGCTTCAACCTTTTCTATGTTAAGGGAAGAAATTATTCACGACGTCTTCAGCAGACAGCAAGGAAGGCGATGGAGGAGAGCTTGTACAATGGGGTTTTATAGTAGAGATGTTGGGCTCAACCTGACTCCAACAAAGACAAGCTGTGCTATCTAGCCAAGCAACAGGATGGGGAAGGGAAATTACTAAGGGGAAACTTGGAGGCCAGGGGGAGTCTTGTTAGACCACTCCACAGGATCCCCACAGGGAGAACAGCTAGATCAAAGTAAAGGATGAGGGACAAGGAATTTGATCAGATCTCAAAGGTGGTAATCAGACATAATTTCTGGATGTTTGTTGAATTGACCTACCAAGACCTGCTAAGCTACCTCAATAAGCCAAGAAGAGAGGCCAACTTCTAGGCCTGGGAGACACAGAAGAGGCTAACTACAGACAGCTCAAGGAACAGCCTTGTCACTAGCCCTTGGTCCCCTGGCACTGAGAGAAACAAGCAACTCTGAGGTCATTTGTCAGTGCCCCTCTCTAAGAACTGCACCCCGAGAAAGTAAATGCAATGGAAATAAAGAACAGGAATGGAAAGGAAAAGGAGCTCAGGGATGGCAAGACATTCGCAGCTATTTTGAAAAGAAAAAGCTATCTGTAGCCCCAAAGCCAGTAGCATCCTAAGCGAACAAGGCTTGGAAATTGGTACACAGAAGTGGCTAGAAGACGGCTCTAAAAGTGGATTCAAGCTCAGCTCCTAACTCACTGAGTGGCCTTAACTTCTGCTCTCTGCCTCGGTTTCCCCCCTGTAGGGTGAGGATAATCCTAAGTCCCACTTGCAAGCTCAGAGCTTCGTGAGATCTGGGGTCAAGCCTGCTGCCTGGTCGACAGGAAAAGCCTGGGAAGGCAGCTACCACCAGCCATTGCACACTCTGAGACCCAGGAAGGGCGTGGAAACCCTTAGGGTAGTCCAAGGGACGCCCCTGCAAACGTGAGTGAGGTGCAGAACCAGAGCAAGGGACAAGTAGCCCGAGCCTGGCAGAAAAGCCCTGAGAACCTCAGAACAGAATAAACCCAGGCAGGCAGGCAGGCAGGAGAGGATGAGCGGGAAGTGAGACTGTCACCGCCTGGGTGGGGGCCGGCCGGGGAAGGTGCAGAATAACCACCCGCGCCGCGCCTGTGCCCACCAAGGCCAGTTCTAGCCCCAGGGATACTCCAATCGGCCGCACTCAGCCACACCTGGAGCAGGGCGCAGCTCCCGCTCACCCTCTCCCGCCTGGCAGCAGCGCAGCCTACTTGGCCCCTTCTTACACCCAGCGATGCCACCGACCCAGCCCTGGGATTCTGTTACCAGCCAGGATGCGGCAAAGCCACGCGACGCGACGGGAAGTGAACTATAGCGGAGGTACGGAATTCTCTCCAGATGAGCCTGGGGCCAAGCTGCCCAGGGCCGGCTGGGAGCAATGCCGTTCAGGAAGCCGTAGGGGACCAGCCTCCTTTCTGTCACCCCACCATCCCAGGGAGCTCCAGACAGTCTCAGTACTGGAAGCACTAGAAGGAGAAAGGATCAGAAAATAGGACCAAGGTAGCACTCCATAAAAGCCCGGGTGCTGCCACGGATCTACTGCTTACATCTCATTGGTCAGGATATGGTCACATGCTTTGCTGCAAAGGATGCTGGGAAATGGAGTCTTCCTGTTGGCAGCCATCTTTCCATAAAGAGCAGATGTTATAGACAACTTGCCATCTCTGCCCAGCACAATCCATAGGTTCCTGGTTGGCCTAACCCCTCCCAGCCCCGAGTACCCCTTCACTTCCGGTCTGTCCCTCACTTCCCAGCATCAATCCATCCCGTAGGACTTGTATGAATATTTAGCTGCTCACAGGAGCTGTCTGGATTCTGCAAAGCTGGCGATCCTGGAGCATCCCGTGTCCTACCCCAGACTGCCTGTAGTTCTCTTGCACATGGATCCTTATGTCTTCATCCCACACAGGTAACTTCTGCAATGGGGTTTGTGGTGAGCCCTGCCAGGGGAGGGGAGCCACCCTGTCGGGGTCCTGCACCCCCAGCCTTCACCACCCCCTCAGTGATGGCGGTCGGGCTGTCATGTAGACCTTACCAAGGCCAGGTGCCCAACACAAGATGCTCCCCCAGAGAATGTGTTTCCGTAGGTCTGGAGAGGGGCCCCAATAGGCACCATGAAATGCCTGGGCCACACAATGTTGGCTGTACCTCAGCAGAGGCCATGGAGGGCTTCTGTGATTCACACAAGTGCAGACGTAAATACTCAGTCTGAAGCCGGGCGTGGTGGCGCAGGCCTGTAATCCCAGGACTCGGGAGGCTGAGGCAGGATTGTTCTGAGTTCGAGATCAGCCTGAGCTACAAATTGAGTTTAAGGCCAGCCTGAACTGCATAGTGAGACCCTGTCTCAAAAAGACAAAAATAAATAAATAAATAAATAAATAAATAAATAAATAAATAAATAAATAAAAAATAGTCTGTCATGCAAAAGTCAGAAAGAAGGTACAGGTAGCTGTGGCCCAGTTTTCAGTTCAAGATTTAAACAGTTAAGTTAGGCATGGTGGCACACAACTGTCATCCCAGCACTTGGGACACTGAGGCAGGAGGATCCCTGCGAGTTCAACCTCCAAACCAGCCTGAGCTACATATTGAGAACCTGTAACAGAAAGAAAAAAAATAAAATTGTGACATTTCCCCAGACACACCCATACCCCCCATGTAATCCAGTAGCAAGCCCTTTTATCAAAACCTATAGAATTCACCTCAACTCTACACCAGTTCATCATTGCCACCCTGGTCAGGCTGCCATGTTGTCTGGTTCACCCCCTCCCTTAACAGACCAAGGAGAGGAAGACAGATCTAGACTAGGGCTCCACATGGACAAGGGGTCACCTGTTCCTTCCACCCCTAACCGGGTAGAACCAAAGCCCCAAAGGCCCGCAGGAGGAAAAAGTTCACAGCACTCCACTTAGGTCCTCTGGGGTCAACATGAGCTGGAACACAACGACCAGAAATTCTGCCCAGGCCAGGACAGAGCACCCTGTCAAATGGAACATGCGCCCTGCTGAATTCTGCCTCTTGGTCCCCACACTCCTCATGGGGACAGATAATGACAAAGCGATGGGAGGAGCCCTCTGAACTCTGATGGCAGAATGGGGGACACACAAGTCCACACCACTTCTCTCACAAGGGCTGGACCCTGTGGCAAGGAGTGTCCTGGGCACCACCCCACCTCCAGGATGTGCAGGAGAAGGTGACACAGTTGACCCTGGGACTTTAACCTCCTCCTGGCACAAGCTCCCTGTGCACTGCTCGGTGGCAATACATCATGACACACTCAGGTGTCCTCCTTGCTGTCACTCTGGCCACCCTTCTGGCCACAGGGGCTGGGGCTCCTGTCCCCAGGAAGGACCCCCCACAGAAGCTGCTCCTCGTGTCATTTGATGGCTTCCGCTGGGACTATGACCAGGATGTGGACACCCCCAATCTGGATACCATGGCTCAAGATGGGGTAAAAGCTCGCTACATGACACCTGCCTTTGTCACCCTGACCAGCCCCTGCCACTTCACGCTGGTTACTGGTAAGTGTTGGCCATGAAGTGGGGGAAGGGCGGTAGGAGCCTCAGTGAGGTCCCAGAGGTCTGCCCATGGGCCCTGGGGACAAAGGTGACAAGGCCTTGCTCCAAGAAGGGCCCCATACTTCAAGGACTCAGACAGTTCATTCTGTTAGTGGCACCCAATGGAGGGCAAATAAACACACCCAAGGGACTCATTAAACAGGGATCTCAGAGAGGGGTGACAAGCCACAGAGCCTCTGTGATGGCCAGCACAAGAATTCAGCTCACTTCCCCCACCACCAACCTGCCTCCTCCCTCAGGCAAACACGTGGAGAACCACGGGGTGGTCCACAACATGTTCTACAACGTCACCAGCAAGGTGAAGCTGCCCTACTACACCACACTCGGCATCCAGAGCTGGTGGGACAACGGCAGTGTGCCCATCTGGATTACAGCCCAGAGGCAGGTGAGGCAGCCCCACCCAACCGACATCAGAGTGGGGACGGAGGAACTGGCCTGCTGAGCCCGTGACCCTGTGAGATGAAGGGAAGCCATGCTGGCTCAGAGGCCTAGGACTCCTGGTGCCCCCATGGGAGGCTGTTAAGCAGGGTGCATGGGGAGAGGCTTGGGCTGAACACTGGCTCAGTCTTCAGCCACGGCCCTAGCCCTGCCTGTCCTCTCAGGAGCCCTGAGACCTCAGGGCATTGCTCTGTGTCCCCAAGGGAAGCAGGCTGTGTCCCTGAGCCCCTCAGCTCTTGAGGGGTAGGGGTGGGGAGACTCAGGGAAGACCACTGCTGAGCTCAGTACAGTTAGAAGTGGTTACATCCCCGCACCCCAGTGCCCCTTTGGACTGGACAGCTGAATTCTTGAGGACCAACTAGGCTTGTGGGCTGGCATGTCAAGCCAGGAGCCCAACCAATTTACAATGCTCTGGAATCTTCCAGTCAACAGAATCAAAAGGAAGATTTCAGGCCAACCCCACTGATTCCCTTGCTCCTGCCTGTATAGCTACGGGGTCTCCTCCCCAGCGCTCCTGCCTGGGGCCCCAGGGCAGAAAACCGCATCAGGGAGCATGCCCCAGGTGGTGCTCCATCTACAAGAAAGGAAGACCCAGGCACAGACAGGCAGATGGGCTTGTGGACAGAGGGCTAGAGGGACAGACAGAGTTGTAAAGGAAGCAGCAATGGCTTTGTGGGAAGAGAGACGGCCAGGGCAAAGGCTGCAGGGGTGAGGTGGACAGCTGGCCAGATGCACCAGCTACAGTCGCAAGCGAGGGTTCTCTGGGCAACTTGGCCCAGAGAGAGACCCAGAGCTACAAGGACGATGAGGACGTGGCAAGGCAGGGGACACTTTGCATCGTGTCATTTAGTGCTTGAGAGTGCTGGGCATTTATCATCTCCTCCATAAACTGGTTCTGGCCCAGATAATGTGAAACAAGGGCTCCTTTAGAAAATAAAAGGCTTCGTGGCCACAGGCAGGAGCAGAGCTGAGTGAGATGCAGACGCGGCGGTGGCTGTGTGAGTGGGTGCAGAGCACGCAGGCAGCCTGGCTCTCATCCACCTCACCCTATAGGGTTTAAAGGCCGGCTCTTTCTTCTACCCCGGTGGCAACGTTACCTACCAAGGGGAGGCTGTGTCTCTGAGCCGGAAGGAAGGCGCTCTACACAACTACAAAGACGAGCAGGAGTGGAGAGCGAACGTGGACACCGTGATGAGGTGGCTCACTGAGGAGGACCTGGCGCTGGTCACCCTCTACTTCGGGGAGCCAGACTCCACTGGCCACAGGTACGGCCCTGAGTCCCCAGAGAGGAAGGAGATGGTGAAGCAGGTGGACCGGACTGTGGGCTACCTCCGTGACAGCATCGAGCGCCACAACCTCACAGGCAGCCTCAACCTGATCATCACATCCGACCACGGCATGACCACGGTCCACAAGACGGCCTCGGACTTGGTGGAGTTCCACAAGTTCCCCAACTTCACCTTCCAGGACATTGAGTTCGAGCTCCTGGACTATGGGCCAAACGGGATGCTGATTCCCAAGGCGGGGCTGCTGGAGAAGGTGTACGGGGTGCTCAAGGATGCCCACCCCAGGCTGCACGTGTACAAGAAGGAGGAGTTCCCCCAGTCCTTCCGCTACGCCAACAACTCCAGGATCACACCCCTGCTCATGTACAGCGACCTGGGCTACGTCATCCATGGCGTAAGTCTGCGGGACGCATGGGGGCTGGGCTCGCCCCGGGGCCCTGGAGCTCCTCCCACTTCCACAGAAGGGGCCCCATTCCTCAAGAGTCCCCGGTTTGAGGAGTGTCAGTTCCCCAAGGGCCACACACATGCCTGTGTGGTCGGAGCGCGTATGAGTGTGCACATGCGTGTGTGTGCTGGGAGTACAGTCTGAGGACGCCAGCTGCAGAGGTGATGCGGACCATGGGGACAGCAGTGCTGAACAGGAAGCAGAGACCCAGTCAGGGGGAGACACGAAGGCGGAAGGAAACCAGGGAGGCCTGGCCTCACCTCAGCAACCCCCCACCTCTCATTGACTTCAATCACCAGTTACTTCAGCAGCTGTTCACTGGGGTTCTACCTTTGGGGTCTCGCTGAGTTTCAGAGCCCCTCAACCCACACAGGTGCCAAGCCACAGGTGGCGCTGGTGGGGGAGGGACAGAGGTTCCTGAGGTGCACTGACTCTTGGCCCCTGGCCTCCCCATAGAGATGGAGTGTCCAATTCAACCAAGGTGAGCATGGCTTTGACCACAGAGCCATGGACATGAAGACCATCTTCCGGGCTGTGGGCCCTAGCTTCAAGGCAGGCCTGGAGGTGGAGCCCTTCGAGAGCATCCATGTGTATGAGCTCCTGTGCCAGCTGCTGGGCATTGTGCCTGAGGCCAACGACGGGCATCCCGACACCCTAAAGCCTATGCTCCGATCGGGTGAGAGAGGCACCCTTCCCCCAACCCTGGTGGGTGCATTCACACATGTACCTATGTGCTGAGACCCTGTGCACTGCATGACACGTGGGGTGGAGAAGCCCAGGTGCAGGCCATCCTGCCCTTCCTTACCAGACCCCTGGCTTCCTCAGGCTCTGTTCTTCTGCCACGCAGACAGCCCGCCTCAGTGACAGCGCTGCTCGGAGCTCTGATTCTTCTGGTCAGCATGACATAATGCTCCACAACCAAGGTCAGAGGCCTAGAAGGACAGGTGGGTGTGACCATGCCCCCCAGCTGCCCCTCTGCCGCAGCACACACCTGGGCAGTGGCAGAACACAGCTGCAGCTCCTCCTTCCTCCACAGTGGTGAGGGAGTTACCTCTGGGAGGATATGTGTAGATCTGAAAGCCAGGTGGCAGGGCTACCCCACTTCTCTGTCCTGTGCTATGGCAGGTCTTGGCCAAAGCAGAGGAAAGGGAGACAGGAGACAGCTTGGAGTCAGGCTTTGGTCTGGGCTTGAAGACACAGTGAACAAGAGGGGCCAGACCTGTGGGGGGTGGGAGGGTATCCCACTTCCACCCACGGAAGGCACAGAACCAGCATGGACAGGAATGGCATGAGGGGTGGGAGGGAGAGAGCCACCCCCAGCTCAAGGGATGGACACAGAGATTCTGGGCAAGGGGCTGGTAGGGCTGGCCCTGAGGTCAGCCTGCTTCTGAAGGAGACAGAGGCAGGTGTTGGACAGGGAGTAGGCTACCCTGTGACATGCATGGCCCCTGGGAACCATTCCATGTGCAGCGGGAGCCCCAGAGGACATTCTAGGGGCACAGTACAGCCTGATGTCATAGGTCACCCAGATGCCTTGGTGCTAGGCAGAATACGGAAATCTGAGCAGGTGGTGGCCAGTTAGAAGGTTGCAGCAGTGACCCAGGCAGGATGTTCTGGGGCAGGGGAAGGTGATGCCAAGGACAGACTGAGGAGGACACCGTCAGGAGGCCAGCACTCTACTCTGACCGAGAGACTGGGTATGAGGGCTCGGCAGGCAGCTCACTTTCGGGGCTTTCCGCAATGTGCTTGACACCCACAGGGCACAAAGTGGTAGAGCTGCAGACCAAGGGACCAGGTGAGAGTTCCCAGCTGGAGAGCAGAGGACAAAGAGAAAGCAGCAGCCTTGTCACCACTGGGAAGGCCGACCAGGGTGGCAGTGAGGTGGAAAGGAGAGAGAAATGTTGGGACATGATGCGAGGAGGCCTGCAGGGCCCAGTGTCAGAGCTGGAAGGGACCCAAACGTGTTACACAAGTAGGACACTGGAGCTCAGGACCATGAGCTGAGGGGGCCAAGGGCCCCAAAAGGCCACAGGCTGTGCGGAGACACTGGCTTTTCAATCCTGAGCTTCTGGCCACAGCAACAGCCCCACTGCAAGGCGTATGCTATACAGCAGATCTATCCACAGCCCTGGAGTGGCACGAGCAATGCTAGGAAGTGAGCTCAGCAAGGGTATTGGGGGGATAGGGGAGGGGACCCCAGCATCTCACAGCAAGGGTATGGAAGCAGAGGAAGCCACCAAGGCCCCAGCACAGTAGCAGGAGGGACAGGACCATGGCATGCTAGCAAACCCACCCTGCCCAACAGAAAAGCCCTATTGGCAGCGCTTACCCATTCCTGTGGTGTGAACTCCCCCACTGTGGCTGGCTAGAAGCTGCCAACATGAAGCCACCAAACACAACACTGAGGGAGGGAAGTGACACACAGAAGTGGTCCTGCTGAGGCTATGGGTACCCCAGCCCCGGGGCAGGGCCTAGCCCAGCTACCTCCTGGGGATGCAAGGAAGGCAGCTCTGGCCTTGGCACAGAGGACTTGGCAGGAGAGTGTGAGGGTCCCCTCCCTCCTGCAGTTGTGGTTCTCCAGAGCCAGACCCCAGGAAGTGCCCCTCTCTCAGTCATGGAGAAGGTCCCCAGCCTCCCCACCTGCGCCCACCTGTGCCCACCTGCACTGTCCTCTCCAGCAGCCTCTGTGGAGTTCCCATGAGCATGCCAAGGCCCCTGCCCCCACCCTCTGCCTCTGTCCTGTCACCTCCCCCAGACTCACCTCCCTCTGCCTGCCTTTTCATCAAAGCCCACATCTGTCTTTCAGGAAGCCTGGGCCAGCCCTCCAACTGCCAGGACCTCATCAGAGACCACACCCTACGGCTCTACCCTCACTGCATCTGCCCAGGCCTGGCCACTCCAGTGCTGGCAACAAGCCCCTGCCCAAATTCATGCTCCAAACCAACAGCCCCACTCACTCATCATCAGCCTCTGCTGCAAAATCCACCCTAGAAACCAATGCTATAGCTCCACCCCTGGGACCCGAGCTGCCAGCTTCCATCTCCAGCTCCAGGCCTGGGCCACCATGCCGTCACCAAGCACACAGCATGGGTGCACAGAGGGCAAACTCCAGCACCAACCCACTGACGCAGGAAGGGTGCAGTGGCCATCACAGGGTCGGGTGAGGGTTCTGTCCAAACCCTGCTGTGTTCCTCACTGTCCCCCCACTACCCCCTACCTGGAAGAAACTGCTGCAGCAGAACTGATGGTTTCCTTCTGGGGGACCCAGCTGGCTGAAAGGCATGAACATGGGCCGGGGAGCCTCGGGCCCACTGGTCTCCCAGGGAGGACTGGGGAGCCACAGGCCCAGTGGTCTCCCAGGGAGGACTGCCTCTGCCACCCCCACTGCCCGCACCATTTCAAAGACCCCACTGCTGGCCACACTGGCTTGGAGCCCCTACCTGGCTGGGCCCTCCTGGCCAGAGAAGCAGAGCCCCTGTCACTGTGGGGGAGGGTGGCACCAGAGCCCTGGCTGTCCAATCATCACCACCCTCCCTCCAAGGCAGAAAAGACCTAATTCAGACTCTATGTTATCATGCCTGTTTGCTTATCCATACTACCTAGGGAGTGGGCCAGGGTACTTTTCATTTTTCAGTACTGGGAATCAAACCCAGGGCATTAAGCTATATCCCTAGTAACACACACACACACACACACACACACACACACACACACTTTTGGGATTTTGGAGGTTTTTTTTTTTTAATGTATTTGGTACAGGATCTATGGGGTCTACAAGGTCTCACTATACATATGGGACTCATAGTGATCCTCCTGTTTTCAGCCTCCTAAACACTGGGATTACAGGTGTGTGCAACCACACCCAGTCTCAATCACCGTAGGGTGTGGTCTCTGATGAGGTCCTGGCAGTAGGAGGGCGTGACCAGCATGGCACACACTTTTGTTTTGAGACAAGGTCTTGCTAAGTCCTTAAGTTACCCAGACTGGGCTAGAACTGATGATCCTCCTGCCTCAGGCTCCCAGAGTGCTGGGATTAACAGATATGTGCCACCACACCCAGCTGCCATATATTTATTTTTATGATCCTTTCAACATTTAGTTGCTGTTACTAACTTACGTCTCTTTTTTTAAGGTGTTTGTTTTTTTTTTTCCTGTCAAAATTAACTTCAGTACAGAAACCAAGAATATGTTGATCTAAGGAAAACTGTTGAGTAAACAAAGCCAGCAGCTGGTGGGCAGGGCAGCCTAGCGGAGGGAGTCCACAGCAGCAAGCCTTCTTCTTCCTACTCCTGTGCTTAGCCCCTCAGGCTTCTGGGACACGGTGTTCCGCCCTCCCTGGCCAAACTGCAAAGATCTGCTGTGTGGCTGGTGCCCTGCGCCCCCCTGGCTACCACTGGCCTTGCTGTACGAAGCGCCCTTTGCCATTAGCCCAACTGAAACAGCTCCCAGATAAAACCAGAGCTGAAACAAAGCTGAGCCCTTGGACTCTGCAGCCCCAAGGGGTGACTGGACGTCTCACTTAGGTATCAGCCACACCCAAACCTCAGCCACCTCAGTCTTGCCAAATGTGGCCAGCCTGGGTGCCGGCAGTAATGTAGGGACGTCTGGATCCTGATGCAAGCGTTGTTATGCAGCAAGGTGTAGCTGGGGGAACCCAGAAAGCCCCCTTTGTCAGGAGATTCTGCGATTCTGCCCCTTTAAAGACGGCACTGCACACTGCTACCAGGAGGCGGCGCTCTCGAGCTCCTCAGAACCCTCAGAAGCCTTTTTTTTTTTTTTTTTTTAATTGTACCGGAGATCAAATTCCGGAACTTAGCTTGCCAGGTAGGCGCTTCTGAAGCAACTTCTAAAGTCCACGGTAACACCCTGGCTTGATGGCACTGGCCCATATTCCAGCACTTAGGAGGCTGAGGCCGAAGGATCACAGCAATTTCAAGGCCAGCCTGAAATGCACTTAAC